>VDFB02139668.1:0-18241 GCA_007258455.2 Sequoia sempervirens | reverse complement strand
GGGAAGGATACATCTCGATGATGATGGTGAGAGTGTTGTTGATGAGGGAAGGATACATCCCAAAACAACACAAAAGGATAGGGAAGGAGGCATCCCAATGATGATGATGAAAGTGTTGTTGATGAGGGAATGATACATCCCAAAACTGTTGACAATACAAGGCTAGACAATCGAGAGGGGGGGTGAATCATTTATCACAAAAATTATACTTATTAAACTTATTCTCATATCTGATAAATAAACATGAAAGCATAATTTATCATCACATCAGAAACACACATAACACCAAGATTTTTACGTGGAAACCCTATTAGGGGAAAAACCTCAGTGGAGGTTAGTCCACAAGATTATACTCTATTAAAAGTATGATAAATGGGGAATGCACATGCATTCAAGCACATTGCCTAGAGCACACTGCTCAAATACAAAAGGCTTACTGCCCAAAGAAGACTCACTATCTTACAGATACATTTAGATTACATCTGAAAGATTTTGAACTAAGAAAATAGCATCTGCTAATGCCTAATTACAGTTCTGATTAAGCACACTTTCATCTACTCACTCTTCTTCACACTTTATTTCTACTTTCAAAATATTAGAACATTATTCACACTTAGCACAGAGCATACTTCACATACCTTCGCTCACCATTCATCCAAATAGTATAAAAAATAATCATATATATCTACAACTAGAGAAAAAATCAATTACATGTCGGCTTTAACAAGATATGAAATGTGTACAAACTATAGGCCCAAAACAATAAACAATTTATAATGCAAACCAAAATAACATTGGCCAAAACATAATAAGGACCCAAAACAACATCCTCAAATTTAGAACACCTTCAAAAATTATTCCTCGAAGATCCACAACACACTACAATCACCTTGTCGGCCATGAACATGAAAAATATGAACTCATAAAAGAAAATCACCAATCACGAGCACAACGATCAACGCAAATCAACAACACAGATAGAGCATGATCTAGAAATATCCAAAAGCAACATGAATTAATACAAAAGTATCTGCAACACTTCACGTTACTAGAATCACATCATCTTCTTTCAGGAACACCAGTTGAAGCAATAGAACAACTGTCAAAACACAGATACTCATAACTCGATCAAATATTCATGCAAACCTCTAAAACTTCATGTGGATAAACTAGATATAATTGACAACAAACCATTTGATCCACAACCTCTTATCATACTGAACTTCACTGCACCATCGACAACCTGTAACTTATTTTATTACAATTTTCTCAATATCCTTGACATATATAGCCTTAAAGACATTAATAGTAATAGTGTTGACATCAATGGAAATAGTGTCGAAATAAATGGCAACCACATAAGCAATATCCAACAAAAAAAACTCCAAAGGATAGGGAAGGATACATCCCAATGATGATGATTGGATCAAGGGTTGTAGCAAGGCTGGGAACAATACCAAGGATGTGATTAGATGATTTGTGTTAGATTGAATGGACGAGGGTGGGATGGAGATGTGAGATGGTTGAAATAAATGAAAATGATGAAGTAAAAGATACTTAGAATAACCAATCTATATTATCCTAAGAATATTGAAGAGATGATGATATGTTCAGGATGAAGAAAGTGAAGGGATGAAAATAGATAGGACAGATAAATGAGGAGAGTGATGAAGGATACATGGATAGTAACCAAATCAAGCAGGTTAATTATTATGCATTATGTTTCCATGTAATGAGCACTAAATTTTATATAACATGAGATAATATGCACCAAGGTATGAAGAACCAAGGTGACTTTGTATCACATGCATGGTACCTTCACAACAAACAAAAAGGTTAGTCCAAAATCCCAAAGTCACGGGGGCTTTGGTAGGGACAATGTTGGAAAACCACAAACACAAAGAATTCCCTAGCGTAACACAAGATGACAAGGATCTTGGTGGTTACTACATGGGACAACCAAAAGGACAAAAAAAAAAAAATTTCAAGATATGCCCCTAGGTTTACCAGTCAAAGTGCACCATAATATGATGGATCATAGCGACCCTGACAAGGTATGATAGGGAGATCAAATGATAAACAAAATGCCAAAAGCATCAAAATATCACAATCAATTTCAAATGTCCTTTGCCATAGGATCAAAAGGTGGATGGGATCAATGTGGTCTGATATAGGAAGGATGCATCCTGTTAAGACCAAACATGCAGGCTAAACTAAGTGATCAACATGATGCAAGATATTCAAAACTGATTAGACCTCACGATACTATTGGATCTCGTTTGGGAAGAACCACCTAGATAAGGAAATACTTGATGACACGATGCAAGACACAAGATGCAAGACTGACACACCCTAAATGTTGCAAGTATGAGCTAGTTTGGTGGTGTTGTCATTGATGTCAACGCAGTTTAGTATGTTGCAGATTGTACATGTATGGTTGAGACACTGGTTAGATGTTGTGAGTATGTGGAGCTATATTTATGGCATTTTAGTTGAGTTGTGTTGATAAGTTTCCAAGTGCTTTTGAGAAAATTAATAAAGAAGTGAAAGAAAAATAATAGAAGTATTCAGAATGTGCTCTAGTATGTGCTCCACATTTCTCATGTGTTGATCCTATGCCTATCTGGTTGTGAATTTTTAATTATAGTGATGTGATGGTGATATATGTTGAGTTTTAGCTTATAGTGAGATGGTACGTGAAAGTTGTGTCCACCGGTATGGGTATTCTACTAGCAAAGTCAATGTTCTGTGGACTGGGAGAAATATGTTCACTCTGTAGTTCACTATTTTGTTTCAGATCTTTTGGATCTAGGATATGTTTTGTAAAGATCTTTTATATGCTCAGGCGAAGAGGTTTGAATTTTGGAGATTTGGAAATCATGTTTCAGTATTTCTATGTGTGTCTGCACAGTCTAGATAGATTGGTGTAAGAAATTTAATGATTAAAGCTTGTTGTTTTTGATGCGGATGTATATGGAAGGTTTTGAGATGTATTCTCATGCATAATGAAGCGTGTTGTGGCATTCGTGTTTCATCTTGTTGTTGGGAAGCGTGTGCATCAATGTTTATCTCTGTTTTCATTAGGTTGGTTGACTTGGTGTTTACACTTCATTCAAAGAATAAAATTTAATTGAGGAAGCGTGTAGAAGATTCAAGAAAATAATTTTATTGGTCCACTCTTATTCCTTTCCACCGCAGAATTTTGAGTTGTCAGCCTAATTTGAATTTATGAAACTATTTTTGTGGCCAACCTTGTAAATGCTCTAAGGTTGAGAATAGATAAAAGCAAGTTGAATTGTGAAGAGTTGATAAGAATGTGATGAAAGTGATGAAAGGTGCCACAAATCATAAGAGTGTGTGTGAGTGAGTTGTGATGGCAGTTTTTCAGTGTGTTGAAGGCAGTGAATTGAATGTTTTTGTACTCTTGTGAATGTGCTTTAATTGCAATGGTGGATATTTTGTTCTCTTTTGTATCTGTAGGCAGTGAGCCTCTCTGTTGAATAGTGAGTAGTTTATTGGAAATGAGCCTTTGTACTTAGACAGTGAGTCCTTTGTAGGAAGTGAGCCTTTGTACTTGGACAATGAGTCCTCTTTTGGGCAATTAACCTTTGTATTCAGTTTATAATCTTTATATTGTGAGTTAACCCTCATCGTGGTTTTTCCCTTATTGGGTTTTCCACGTAAAAATGTGGTGTTGATTGTGTTGATTTACTTTCTAATAATTATGTTTCATGCTCATATTTAATAACAGAACAGTGTGATAAAGTTTTAAGTTTAAATTTGTGTGACAATTGATTCACCCCCCCTCTCAATTTTCTTGTGCCTATTTAAAAATTTGTATCAAAGCTTGTGGTTCCTTGTGTAAAGATTAACCGCTTAAGGAATATCTGATGGTGCACAAATTGGTGATCCCTATGTTTGATGGAACTAAATACAATGACTGGAAGGGACAAATGAGAGGATACATTATCTCTCTTGGTTTCAAGACTTGGAAGGCTGTTGAGAATAAGTATACACTTCCATCCAGTGGTGTTAATTCTATAGATGAGATCTTTGCTTATGAAGAAAATGAGAAAGCAAAGTATGTGATTTGCAGTGGTTTATTTAAAATGAGCGAGTCAAGGTTAATTCTCTAGATACTGCATACGAAGTATGGAAGAATTTGGAAGACATGTATGAAGGAAACAAAAAGGTGAAATAGACAAAGAGGTTGGTGGCAAAGTGTAGATTTGTGAACCTGAAGATGGAAGATGGTGAAGAATTTTTAAAAAAAATCAAAGTTAAACTGACAAAAAATGAAGTTAGAAATCAAGGAGGAAAACTAGCAGATGAAGATATATCGAAGATCCGATCACTTACGACGTTACAACGATAAGATCTATGTTATTGAAGAAATGTCTGATCCTAAGTAAGCACACTAATAGTTTTATTCATAACCTTGCAATCATCTTTCGAGATAAGAATATTTTGAAAGATGAAAAGATAGAAGAGAAGACAGAAACAAAATTTAAGGATTTAAAGATTAAAGATCAAGATAGCGATGATGAAAAGTTGGAAGCAAACTTCACTAGGAAATTGAACAAAGGCACCAAAAAGTATAAAGGTATGTTACCCTTTAAATGCTTTAGTTGTGGTAACATTGGTCATTATACTTCGATATGTCTGAATAGGGCTACACATAAGAAGAACAAGGATTATAAGGATAAGGATAGGAAGGATAAAAGGTATAAGAATTTGTACTATGTTAAGGAAGTGAGGTACTTTTATGACAAATATGACAATGGAAAGAATAGATAGTGGTAATGCTTATTCTTAGCTTTGGAAAAATAAATCAGTATCCACCAGTTTTGTAAAAATGTAAGCAAGAAGGCCTGAGGTTAAGAAGAACAAGAGGAAGGAAGCTAAGCCACCCTTTTCAGTGCAAGACAAGATGAAGACTATCAATTGTTGATAGTGGATGTTCTAATCACACTAGAGATAAGAGTAAGTTCACTAAACTTGAAAAATAAGGATGGTGGTTTAAATATGTTCAAGGATGATCTGTGAGCTAAAGATTTGTGGTGTGCTGTCTCAATCAATTTCATGAGCATAATATTGATGATGTATAATATGCATGGGTTTGATACATAAATCTTTGAGGTTATCGATGTGCAAAGAATGGCTTTAAACTTGTGTTTTAGAACAATACCAGTGAAATCAAAAAAGGATCCAGAAATGGAGATATGATTGCTGATGGAAGAAGAACTCATGGAAACATCTATCAACTGAAGGGAGTTGATGGTCATTGTCTTGTATCTCAAATAAGTGAAAGTTGGTTATGGCATTAGAGAATGGGACATGTGAACTTTGATAACCTAGTCAAGATCAATGTTAAGGAGATTGTTCGAGGATTGCCTAGAATCACAAGACCACTTAATACTATCTGCAGAAGTTGCCAATTGGGGAAGCAGACAAGATGTAGCTTTAAAGGAAAAGAACATTCTACTACCAGAATGTTGGAGTTAGTACATACTGATCTATGTGGTCCGACTAAGACTAGAAGCCTGAATGGGAATAGATATTTCATGTTGCTTATTGATGATTACACTTGAATGACATGGGTTGCTTTTCTCAGAGAAAAAAATTAGGCCTTGGATAGGTTTAATGTATTCAAAGAAAGAGTGGAGAATGAAGTAAATCTGAAAATAAAATGTTTAAGATCTGACAGAGGTGGTGAATTCACTTCTAGTGAATTTAATGCACTATGTGAGAAGCATGGCATAAAAGACAATTTTCTACTCCAAGAACCACTCAGGAGAATGGAGTAGTTGAAAGGAAAATAGGATACTAAGAAGCTACTAGAACTATGGGATGAAAGAGTCTAATGTATCGATGTGTATTGGAGAGAAGGGCGCATACTGCTTATGCGTTCTTACAGATTTTTATCAAGCACAAAATAAAAGAGAAGACAATATTTTGATATGGATTATAAGACTTACCGTGAAATATTTTAAGGTATTTGGAAGCACATACATATTAAAAGAGATGATGAAACTTTTGGAAAGTTTGATGCTCGATGTGATGAAGGAATATTTCTTGGATACTCCACTACTAGCAAGGAATACAAATGTTTTAACAAAATATTGAGAAAGAGAATTGAAAGTGCTAATGTAAAAGTTGATGAAGACATATGCATCTATTGAGATAAAGAACCCGATGATCCTATCCGCGATACATAATTGGTACAAGGGAGAAGGAAAGAAGAGAAAGAAGAAGAAGAACAAGTGGAAGAAGAAGAAGAAGAGAATGAACCAAGCCAATGCTGGACTCCTAAATATGTATAGAATCATCTGCAAGATCAAATAATTGGAGACAAGAGTGAAAGTATGAAGACAAGAAGCAGAGTTACAACTGAGGTAAATTTTTGTTTACTCTCTAAAATAGAACCTAAATCTGTAAAAGAATCATGTGAAGATGTAAGTTGGATGAGAGATATGAAAGAGGAATTGTAGCAAATAGAAAAGAATCAGACATGGGAAATAGTCCCTAGACCTATAAACAAAAATGTGATTGGCTCAAAATGGGTGTTCTGAAACAAACTGAATGAAAATGGAGCAGTAAGGAAGAAGGAAAGACTGGTATGCAAAGGATATTCACAAGTTAAAGGTATAGATTTTGAATAAACTTGCCTTTATGGCCAGAATGGAAGCTATCAGAATATTTTTTGGCATTCTCTACCCACAAGGACTTCAAGGTATATCAGATGGATGTCAAGTCAACTTTTCTAAATGGTGAGTTGGAGGAAGAAGTATACATGGAGCAACCTGAAGGGTTTCAGTTGTCTAACAAATCGGACATGGTTTGTAAATTGAAGAAGATGTTGTATGGACTGAAGCAAGCTCCTAGAGCTTGGTATGCAAGACTAGACAGATATCTGACAAAGCAAGGGTATGTGACTACAAAGGAACAAATTGCAGACATCTTTACTAAGGCTCTTTCGAAGGATAATTTTGAGCATCTTAGGAAGAGGTTAGGGGTCATTGGCCCTTCAAACTAAGTGCACATGAAGGTGCACTAGTCTAGTGAATTCATAGATTCTTCATTTATCTGGACTGATAGATAGGTCTACTCTGCAGGAGGAGTAGAAAAGGTTTTCATTATTATAGCATGAATGTACTTCTAAGGGGGAGTAATCAAAGTTGTTCTTTGTCATTGATATCAAAGGGGGAGAAAAGGTTATGTGTTTCCATTAGTGAAAAAGGGGGAGATTGTTGCAAGTATGAGCTAGTTTGGTGGTGTTGTCATTGATGTCAACACAGTTAAATATGTTGCAGATTGTACATGTATGGTTGAGACACTGGTTAGATGTTGTGAGTACGTGGAGCTATCTTTATGGCATTTCAAATGAGTTGTGTTGATGAGTTTCCAAGTGATTTTGAGAAAATTAATAAAGGGTTAAAAGCATAATAATAGAAGTATTCAGAATGTGCTCTGGTATGTGCTCCACATTTCTCCTGTGTTGATCCTATGGCTATGTGGTTGTGAAGTTTTAATTATGGTGATGTGATGGTGATATGTGTTAAGTTTCAGCTTCTGGTGAGATGATACGGGAAATTTGTATCCACCAGTATGTGTGTTCTACCAGTAGAGTTAGTGTTCTGTGGATGGGGAGAAATATGTTTTCTTCGCACTTCTTTTCTATTTTGTTTCAAATCTTGTGAATCTGGGATATGCTTTATAAAGATCTTTTCTATGCTCAGGCGAAGAGGTTTGAAATCTGAAGATCCAAATAACATGTTTTAGTATTTATGTGTGTGTACACAGTCCGGATAGACTGGTGAAATAAATTCAGTGATTAAAGCTTGTTTTTGTTTTGGATGTATATGGAAGGTTCTGAGATGTATTCTTGTGCATAATGAAGCATTTTGTGGCGTTTGTGTGTCATTTTCTTGTCGGGAAGCATGTACATCAATGTTTATCTGTGTTTTCATTAGGTTTGGCTGACCTGGTGTTTACACTTCATTTGAAGAATAAAATTTAATTGAGGAAGCGTGTAGAAGATTCAAGAAAATAAATTTATTGATCCACTTTTATTCCTTTCGACCATGGGAATTTTGAGTTGCCGGCCTAATTTGAATTTATGAAATGATGTTTTGTGGGTGACCTTGGTAAATGTTTCTAAGGTTGAGAATAGTATAAAAGAAAGTTGAATTGTGAAGATTTGATAAGAATGTGAATCAAAGTGACGAAAGTGTGCCACAAATCATAAGAGCAGAAGTCTGTTTGAGTGAGTTGTCATAGCAATTTTTTAGTGTGTTGAAGGCAAGGAGTCCTTTGTAGGCAGTGAGTCTTTGTACTTGGACAGTGAGTCCTCTTTTGGGTAGTGAGCCTTTGTATTCAGTTTATAATCTTTATATTGTGAGGTAACCCTCACCGTGGTTTTTCCCTTATTGGGTTTTCCACGTAAAAATGTGGTGTTGATTGTGTTGATTTATTTTTTTGTTATTTATGTTTCATGCTCATATTTAATAATAGAATAGTGTGATAAAATTTTAAGTTTAAATTTGTGTGACAACTGATTCACCGCCCTCTCAATTGTCCTACGCCTATTTAACACTAAAGACCTAGGGGCTCGAGGGTTGATCAAAGATTAGCCTTGCCTATGTGAAAGCACAAAACCCTTGTAGTTTGATAAAAGGTCGACGACTAACCATGGATAAAATCAGAAAGAGGACAATGGAGATTGATGAGGGGATCAAAGATACTTTCATATAGTCATTTTATGTTTAAAAGACTTGTTTATTTTATTAATTAACATGATTGGTGGTAGACTATATGATAGGTTGTTGTTAGGTCCCATTACTTTAGAATATAAAATTCAATTTGTCGACCAGGTAGTGTTCAAGGCAATTTGCAAAAGAAGAAGTCTAGAGTATCTCCCTCAGGTTTTATGAATTTTAAGAACAACTTAATATTAATTCTAACTTCAAATTGTCCAACTATAAAACTGTAAAGCAATTTATTCCTAAGAAAATAGGAAATGTTTGAACTGAAAGCATAAGAAAACTAATTTAGAAAGTATGATAACTAAATTGAAAAATAAATAAGCAGAAAAATTTATAACAATCCATAAAACATCTTCTTAACAATAAAGATTCTAACAGTTAATAACAGAAACTACGGAAGTGAAAAGCAACAAATACTTCAAAACTAAAATTTCATAACAATAAGTTTAATAATTCTCTACAGAACAACATAATAAAAGAAAACACTTATCTACTTAAGTCATCTCCTGTCAAGTGGCCAGCTCGTGGGTTATCACATTCATTCTCAACTCACATTCACAATTATTTCATAACCATTTCTATCAACCGTAATTATCATCCATAACTCATAACTCAGAATTTTTAGATAACAATCTCTTTATTCATAAACTTCAGAAACATTTTGACAGTATGACATTACTTTTTCACTATATATCTTACTTCTAGAGATCATATATTTTATAGAGAAACTGTAACTACATCCTACATTTCAGATGGTGTGGATAACCATTGAAAATATCTAAAACAGATCTACGAATAAATCGTATGTCCTTAAAAACCATTACACAGTATTTAAGAGGCTCAAGTCAAGCCATAAAGTCTTTAACTCAAAGGATAACAGAAATAACAACTTTAAGAGTAACTATATCTTTAGTCCATCACCCTAAAGTTTTGGAGCATATTTCTAGAGTATATCTTCAGCTTGTTTTGAAGCACGTGCTAGTTGGATGCTTCTAATCTGCAACTTTGATTGACCGATTATTATCTACAAAACACTTAAAATAACCCATTAAATCTGTATTGGCAAAAATACTTCAAGAAATCAGAAGAAATAAAGTTTATACAATTTCTCACGAAAAATTAAGCAATTATTTCTCCTAAAATTTAATTAATTGGCAGAGGATAGAGATTTGCATGTATGAACTAGGTCTTTATGGTATTATCATGATGAGTTTATTTTTATCTCATCACTATACACTAACATATTTACTTGCTTTGCTTTATGTTTGACTAATTTGATAGATATATTTGAGGTAATGCTTTATATTAAATGTGTTGCTTTTGTGATGATATTGATGAGTTCATTATGTAGTTTTAATCTTTTACTATCATAATTGGTATCCTATTCTTAAGGATTTTATTTAGGGTATTTAAAAAATTGATGGCTAATAATAAAGTTAAACTCCCTGTTTAATCAAATGAAGACAATCGCACCATTAATCAGCCCAACTGGATGATGAATCGCTAAAGTTTCAAATCAACTTCTTTTAGTTGGTTTAGGAACTTTCAATCCCAGCATTGATCTGGCATTTCTCTCTCTATCTATTCTCAGTCATGTTTTAGTTTTACTTAAGTCTTTAGTTTAGACGCCTTGAATCTTGGTAGTAACACCATGTTTTGAATTCAATAAGGATATAGTTATAAATATCCATTTTTAGGTTTTAGAAAGGAGTTAGATAATTTTTAACTAGAATATTGTAATTGTGGCAATACTTTGTTCTGCGTCTCTATTTTGATCAATTTGAATGAAGATAAGGAGTTAACTTGAATCAGTGTTAGAGATCTTACCAAAGGAAGAGCAGGGCCCGCTCAACCAAAGGAATTGATCTTGTCTGGTATTTCTTTGAGTTTATTTTATGTTCATTAATATTTAAATTTGGAATGTTAAGTTGTTTGAATCATTTTCGGTTAATTGGATGTTAAAATTTGGAATGTTAATTTTGTTTGAATCATTTTCACCAATTGTGTTTAAATCACTTTTTAGTTTAGTTCATCATGGTTAGAATGGTTTGTTAGATTTGTTGTAAGGTTTATTAAATTAATCGGATTTAGATGTTGTTTGTAGGAATTAAGTTTGATAATTATTTATGGAGTTTAATTAGAAGCAATGATGGGAACTTATGGAAAGATGGAATTGAAGTTTGTTGGAAATTTGTTCATGGAAATTAGTATTTATGTTTTCTAGATTAATTGTCATTTCCTTGCAGTTTATTTCTGTTCTTAAAATAACATTTAATTTCCAGCAAATCTTAAGATAGATTTCTTTTGAAGCAAAGTAGAATTAATTTGGATTTCATACTTTAGATTAAGAATTAAGATAAATGTTAGTCTTTTCCATGAGTCGGTCTCAATCAAGTCCAATGAAGTCAGAAATAAGTCGATAGAACTTTAATTTAGGAAATAAGATAGAATTAATCCTTAGGAATTAATTGTTGCAGTTAAGATCCTAAGAGCTCTTGAAAAGCTCCTGAGAGCTCCTGAAAGCTCCTGAAGGAGCCAAATCAACACCTGAAGTCACTGTTTACAGTGCAAAACCCCCCAAAAAGTTGATGACAATATCCTTATGCATATAGCTTTGAACACTTTCGATTTGTTAATTAATTGACTAAATGATGCAAGTTGTGACATCAACGACCTTATCGAGAGAGGGCATGATGAACCAACAAAAGGCACCAGACGGATTAGCGAAAAGCCGGTGAATCAAATGATTGACCTTTCTACATGAAAGCGTGAAGCGTAGTTCGACAAAGGGTGACAACCGACCATGGATAAAAGGACAGATAGAGATGACCATGATAAGTGGATAAAATGATCGAACCACGTCTGATGGGAACAAGATAGACCTAAGGATAGGATGATGGTGATTACACGAAGCTTAGGGATGGGATAGTTTCCAAAATTATCAAAAGATGAATTGGGAGGATGATACGATGGAGAGATGAGTGATGAGAAGTGACGGGAGATTGGAAAGATGTGTGAAAGAAGTGGGAGTGATGACAATGAGATGAATGACAATGGATTGGATTGCAAGTAGTTGATAGTTAGATATCAATGACAAGGGATGATGAGATGGGATGAGGATAGAGATGAATGGATAGGGGAATAGGATAGGGGAGGAAAGGGTCTGATGGATGGATAAAGGAAGATAAAGGATAGAGGGGAGATGGAAAAGGATTGTTTGGATGGATAGGAGAATAAAGTTAGGAGATGGAAGGATATTATGATGAATGGATAGGAAAGATAAGGATAGAGGGGAGATGGAAGGGTTGTAGAATCGATTGAATTAAGGAATATAAAGGGAGATGCGGCGGTAAGGGAAAGGGATGGAAAGGATAGACAAAATAAAGTGAGATGGATATGGATAGGATGCATGGATAAGGAAGGGAGATTGATGGTAGCATGACGGGTGGACAAGGAGGGTAGATGGATGTGGATAAGGATTAGGATAGTGTATAGGTGAGGGGAATGTATGCCAAGAGGTGTCCAAAGCATGTATATATGTTTTTCCCTATCAATATCAAGATCACAAGGAGGATGGAAGGATTGGGAGAAATGGGATATGACAGGCAGGATGTGTAAGATAGGTGGGATGGAGGAGATGGGTGAAGGGGATGCAGTTTCCCCCAAGTGTTGAATTAAACTGGATGGGGGATTTACTCATGATATTTTTTTTCTAGGTTTTCATCATGGTACTTATCCAAGGTGCTTGTTTTCCAAGTTTTCACCATTAGATGAATTATTTCTCTTTACTTTCTTTTTTTTTGTTTTTTTGACTTTTTTGACTTTTTATTTATTTTTTTGGATTTTTGGATAGTATGCAGATGGACATGGATAAGGATAGGGATGTGGATAAGTCAATTTATAATATATGTGATACGGAGATGGATGAAGGACTCAATCATCAAGTTTCATATGATTTATTAGGAGCCCTTGTTTGAAGTGATTATTGGATGTTGGTACAACCTTATTAGGATAAATGGACTATGCAAGAGAATGGATTAAAGGGATTTGATGTGGGAGATATGTGGGATAATGGATGGGATATTGGATAGTGTATGGGTTGAATGATGGGGTGGATGTGCAATGGGGAAATGTTTTCAAGACCAACATTGACACACATGGTGGTGGATGTGAAAGGATAGGAGGATTAATGGACAAAGAATGTTGGGATAATGGAGGAGATGGGATAGTGAATTTTGGTACATAAGGACCCAAAAGAGATTTAGGAGATGGAGGGTGTGTATGATTAGCTTTTGGATTAGAAACTTTGGATGTTGTTAGAGATTTTTCATTTGAAAGCATTGCATCTTTTTTCTTTGGGATCCACGTGGTTTTGATTTTTGCTTTGGTGGGCCTTTGTGGCCTATGGGTTTGATTTGGATTTTGGATTTGATTTTTCTTTTCGTCAACATGTCTTTTTAAGGAGATGTGAGGAGCTTTAGATTCATGTGGATGTTTAGATTTATGCATTTTTACTTTAGCATCTAAAGTGATTTTAACAGCAATGGGATGGGTGCGAGAAAATGGATGATGTGGAGGAAACATGAATGGAGGGATGGAGGTAGGATTTCAAGGATGATATGTGGATAGAGGATGTGTGGGTATGTGCCTTTGTTGATCCTAATTGGAGAACATGAGAGTGGGATGTTGATGATGGGTGATCTGAATAGATGATGGATGGATGAAAGGATGAATAGGATGAGATGGAGGAGGTTATTTTGGGATATAAGGGACCAAAATGGACTTAGTTCTTGGAGGATGTGTGATGGCGGATGAAGGGACATAAGGACCCAAAATAGATGGAGTAGATGAAGGATGGGAGATGGGGGATGGAGGGACATAAGGACCCAAAATGGATGAAGTAGATGGAGGAATATGGATGGTTGTTTTGAGGTGATACGATGGGGGGATGACGGCAAATGGTTTAGTGGAGTGACGAGGAGAACCTATTATTATTTTGGAGGAGGCTTGTTGAGGACGTATAGAGGTTGTACCAACATTTTTGGATTGTGAGTCTTGAGAGATATATCCAAGACCATGTGTACACAGATTTTCTGACATGGATGAGCTCTAAAATACCTTGCTCATGAAGGCCTAATCATTTTCCTTGATAGTTCATGATCTTGAGCATCCGCTTTATGGTAGGATGCTTGTTATTTTGGAAGAATGATGCAAGTCTATTATTAGGTGGAGGAGGATGGGTGGCATATATGCTCGGTTCATTTTCTACAAGGAAACCACCATGGATGAATGTAAGAGTATCGAGGGAATATAAAAGTGGTGTGGGGATAGTAGGGTTACGTGGGATGGAGGATCATGAGATGGAGATGATGGGTTAGCAACATTTTGATCGAGAGGAGTGAATGGTAAGGGATTAGGAGAGGGATTAGGTGATATGATAGGATCTAGAGTTGTGGTAGTGGGTGATAAGGGCTCATGAGATGGAGCAGTTGGATCTTGAGTATTAAGGGGATCATGGGATGGAATGGTTGGGGGACTATGATCTTGAGGTGGACTAGATGGGATGACAGGATCTTGATGTGGATAAGGGGATATGTTGGTATGTTTTGGATCAAGCTCTTGGCATGACTCATCTTGTGTGGGAGGCATGATAATGGAGTGTTGGAGGGACTCCTCAAGTGGGGGAGATGGAAGGATGGAGGATTTATGAAGTTCATGGGAATGGATTATGGTGATACTAGGAGTGGGAGGAGTGGATTGGATTTGGGTTTCTTCAATGGATTGGATGGATCTAGGAGTAGAAGATGGCAATTAGGTTTGGTCATCTATGATGGATTCGGCAGCTCTCAGAGTAGGAGATGAGGGTTCAATGGATTTAGTGGATTTAATGGTTTCAACAGGGGTGGTAACAGTAATGATAGGTGTGGGATGGAGAAGGGTCTCATCACTAGTGACTATGGATGATGGATTGGGATGGCATGTTTCCATGACTTCAAGATGTGGAGTTGGGGATATATTCTTTGTCATCCTTGGAGAACTTCTAGAGTGAGAAACTTACATATTATAGGCTTAGATGGCGCGGTAGGAGTGGATGAGGGATTATGTATGGGTGAAGGACTAGGATTATGGATTGGTGGACTAGGATTAGATAGAGGAATGGGATTGGATGGAGGTCTAAGAGTAGGTGGAGGATTAGGATTGATGGGGGGATCAAGATTAGATGGAGGATTAATGTAGGAATATTGGGATAGTGGATTAGAATAGGAAGACGTGGATGATGGATTAGGATAAAAGGACATGGATGGCAGATTAGAGAAAGAGGATGTAGGTGGCAGATTGTAGTATAGGTATTCAGATGGTGGATTAGGGTAGGAAGAGGTGGATGTTGGATTAGAACATGAATATTGGGATGATGGATTGGTGTAGGAGAATGAGGATGGTGGATTAGGACAAGAGGATGAGGGTGGTGGATTGTAGTAAGGGTATTGGTTTAGCAGATTAGGATGGGAAGATTGAGATGGTGGATTGTAGTAGGAATATTTGGATGTTGGATTGGGATAGGAGGATATGGATGTAGGATAAGAGAAAGATGTAGATGAAGGATAGGATGAAGATGTGGATGGGGAAGATAATGGATATCCCTTGTCAAGGGTAGCATAAGGATTGCTAATAAGTGTGGGTGAAGATGTGATGGGATAGTTTGAAAGACTGATTAGTTTCTGGGTGGCACTCAGGGAAAGCTTGCTAGCAATGATAGCATCAAGGGGATCTATTTCATACTCATCTTAATCAACAAGACTTTTGTTATCGTCATTAATGTAATTGGGATTCCCCTTGACTACTATTTTTGGTTGCACTGATGGAGGATAAGGATTCATGACACTGGATTGGATTTATATGGATTAGAAGAAAAGCAGAGATGATGAAAAGATAAATAGGATGGATTAGGAGAATGTGGAGGAAGGGATCATAAGATTTGTTTGATATAAGAAGATCTTGGATGTAGATGGACCAAAGCTCAAATTGGGATTTAGGTTAAGCTCATATTAGGATTGGATTAAATCTTAGATTAGGATTGGATTGGAGGATGTGATGGGATTTGATAAGATTGATTGATGAGAGGGGATTGGACAATTGATCAAATAGGATGATGAAATGGATTCTAAACCTAGTTTAGAGATCTAACTTAGATGATGTAAGGTGTTGACAATCAAATTGGATTGCAAACAGATGATCACAACACCGAATCTACCTCAAGATGGAAGTAAATTGATTGGTTCATTATGATTATTGACTTAGGATAGATAGCAATCCTAAGTAAATGTGATCAATGATGATCAGGATCAGACACCTAAGTTAACCTAGATAAAAAAAAAAACCTAAAACGAAGTCTAGGTGATTGGGATCGATGAATCAGTGATGGATGTGTGCTCTAGGGATGTCCTGGGATGAACCTATGTGATTTGATTGAGGAAATGATGACTGTTGATGGATGAAAATGATGAATACAAGAAGATGGATGATGGGTTGTTTTGAGCAAACTCGCCTATGCTTGGGAGAAAATTTGCCTATTCTGGGGAGGAAAATTCATCCAAACTTCAGATGAGATAGGGAACAGGCGAATTTGATGAGAAAATTCACCCAAACTTCAAATGGCACATGAAACAAGAAAATTTGAGAGGCAAATATACCTATTTGGGGTGCAAATTCACCCAAAACTGGGCTGGCACAAGAAACAAGCGAATTTGATGAGAAAATTCGCCTATCTAGGAGATCAAATTCACCCCTATCTGGCTGACACAAGAAATAGGAAAATTTGTCAAGCCAGAGCAAATTTTCCTATTTGGGGGATCAAATTCGCCCAAAACTTAGGTGGTACTGGAAACATGCAAATTTGCAAGGAAAATTTGCCCAAACTGCTAGCAAGATCGCCCAAACTCTTGCAAATTCTTTTAAACAATAGATGACACAAGAAACAGGAAAATTTGCAAAACAAATTCACCTATCTGACAGCAAGTAACAGTTAGCAAGATCGCCTAAACTTTGGAAAACAGGCGGATTTGACTTTCAAGATCACCTAACGGGGTGACAAACTCGCTCATTTCTTGAATGGTACGGATGGGGAACGACTTCGCCTAAAAATGGGATCGGTTGTTCGACAAATGGATTCACCTAAATCTTGAAACAAACAGATGGAAGACTTAGACATGAAGCAAAATTGCCCCTGTAGAGAGAAAATTCACCTAAGGATGTGGCAAATTCACCTATCCCCACAGAATGGGAGAATTTGACAGACAAGAGGACTAATGGAAGACTCAGACTAATAGCAGATTCACCCCTAAAGGGGGGAAATTCACCTATTCTATGAGAACAGGAAAATTTGATGGAGGATGACTGACAAGATGAAACAGACAGAAAACGAGATCGCCCCTAGAGAGGGAAATTTGACTATTCTATGAAAATGGGTGAATTCGACAAAAAACAACAGACATAATTGCCTAAGGGATGGAGAAACTTGCCTATTCCAAGGAACGAGCGAAAATGGGGTCGCCTAAGAAAGTGACACACAGGTGAATTTTCCTCTAACAAAGATGAATTTTCCCAAATGAATGACCTGGACTGGACTAGGATGCAGAACAACTAACTATGGCAAAGGACAACAAGCATGACAAACAATAAATAGAAGGCTAGGCTGACTCAACTAAAAATGAAAAGCACTAGTATTGCATAGAGAAGACACACCAGGCAACACGATCCTAGAATTAGTGATAAGGGTTTACAAACTCAATGTAGGCTCACCACCTTGAGTGGACAACCCAAGGTTACTACTCTATGATACTGGGGTGATTCTCTAGATCACCCTTTCTCGCGAAGGTGGATAGCTAGCATTCCAATGGAATAGGGTCATCAATAGACGCCACGGGCTCACCTTCACACTCTCACTCAAGGACTATCATAGTCCACCATAAGGATTTCTATCTCAACCCAAGGGAGTACTTGCTAAGTAACTTCAGGGTATGGTGCGCATCCCCTACACTACACCAAGCAGCAACTAAAACACGGGTCTCTATCTAGGATAAACAACGCTATCTTGTGAGTCCCCGATATATGCATGGTACATGGGGCACAACCGTGAACACCAACTTGTCACAAGCATGAGTCGGGAGCCCTAGCGAGGTACTGGAAACTTAGACCAACTCTTCATGTCTTATCTAGGTATCATCCTATCACTTCGCCAGACACGACGCAACTGGATTGAGATATAACTTTTGCTCTCCTCCCTTTATATACCCCACTGGTAACACGTGGTTGGAATCGTCCCTCGGGTGATGAAATCCCAAGTAGGTCCCACTAAAGGAAGAAGATACTAGAAGTTTTTGAGTGTTCCCTAGGCTCGCACGTAGCGCAAGGGGAGAGCTTAGACGTACTAGCACCTCCTAGGTAGACTCAACTAGACTAGAGTGAACTATGATTTC
>VDFB02139667.1:0-27084 GCA_007258455.2 Sequoia sempervirens | reverse complement strand
GGCTATGGTAGGAGCTTACAATGATCAAACAAACTATTTTTAACCCTCCTTGTTGCTGATGTAATGTAGATCAGACTCTAGAAACACAAATCTGACCTCATAAGTGCCAAATTAATATGTATGAACCGTCTTCACAGCTGGCACCTCCCAACTCAGCAATAAATATCTCAAAAAAATGAATGGCCATCCTTGAATAATAATTTACGAATTTTTGTGCTGTTGGGCTACCTACAAAAATAGTGCCCAAACCCTCCAATGATGTCAACCAACAGCTGGTATGACTGTAACAACTTGAATCCAGCCCTATATGATGCCCAAGAATTTGCCAAAAATCTAAAACTCAATATATAAACCTTCAAATATGCATCAGTGATGAAATGATGATTTTTGCTTGCCAAAAACACTCTAGCAACACTGTAGCAGAATCCAAATCCACCACAAATCAGCACAATTGTGATTTCTGGATGAAATCACCCAAGATTGGAAATAAGGGTTTTCATCCTTGATTCCAAATGTGGAATTCAAGAGGGTTTTCGTCCTTTCAAACCCCAAACAAACCAAGGGATTTTCTCCTTGGATGCCCTAGATTGAACAAACTACTCAAATCTGAAAATTGGATGCAAAGAGGATAACTTGATTGATGATTTTCAAATGAAGATAGGTGCCTCCTTTTATAAAGCTAAAAAATGAGTCCTTGAGACCAAATTCCCATAAGTATTTAAAAATACTTTTATTTAGCATTCAAAAATGTTTTTATTTTATTTTAGTAGTATTTAAAAATAACATTTTTTTGTTATAATAATGTTAAATTGGCCTTTAAATTTGAAATTATTGGGCCCACTCAAAATATTATTAATTATTTCTAGTGTTCCATGGGGACGTCTCTGAGATGTGGGGACGGGTGGGGGACATCCCCCTGCCGTACCTCCACCTTTGTCGGGATGCGAGAAACTCCAAGGAGATGCCAAAAATGTCTGGACGTCTCCAAGACGTCTCGAGGATGCCTATCTATCCCTCAAGCATCTTGGGGACGCCTAGGCGTCTCCCGTGTTGGGCAACGAAAAAGGATTTTTTAAAAATTTCTTTGAATTTTTTGGGAAAGTGTGCCTTGGGCCGAGCCCTAAAGGCTTATGGGAGCCGTCTAAAAGCTCATAAGCTCTACAAAACATTCTAAGTCCTCATTTTTTGCTCACATTTGCCATTTCATGTTTTGCAACAACTAGGCAAAGAGGAGAGAAAACAATGAGAAGAGTGAGTGAAAGAGTGAGATTGAGGTGCTGCAAGTGCAAGAAGGGTGAGAAGGAGAAAGAAGAAGAGGAGGAGGATTCTACACCAACTTACAAGGATTTTTCAAGCACAAGGTAGGTTTCTATGGTTGTTTTTTGAAGTTTTTTCATTATTATTTTTGTTTTTTTTCAAAGTTTTTAGTTTCATTTTCAAAACCTAGTTTGATGTTGAATTGCAAGAGTCACTGCAACTCATGGTTATGATAGCAGGTTGGAATAGGTGGGCCGAGTCCAAGATAGAGCAGGGGAGGAGGATGAAGGATATAGTAAGAGTGATGTGTTTTGGAGTGATGCAAAATATATTGTCTCCATCATTGCTCCAATTTTCCAGGTCATCAAATATGGGGATGCAGATGCACCTAACCTTGGAGAGGTGTATGAGTGCATTGATTCTATGCTTGATCAGATGAGAGCTATTGTGTGAGAGAAGGACCCCACATTAGTATTCTACAATCAACACATTTAGCCAATCATTCATAGGAGATGGGAGAAGCTCAACACTTCCTTGCACATGGCTGCCTATGCATTGAATCCTAAGTGATACAAACACTCAGCCCCAGTGAGTACAATGGAGACTAGCTGAGGAAGTGCACCATGGCCATAGCGATATGATCTCAGGATGCCAACATTCCACTGTAATCACCTTCAACTCCTTAGAAGTTATTCATGCAGCAAAGATGTGGATGTGGGAAACTATGGTGCAAGTGAGGAACTCTAATTTCTGTAAGTGGACTTAAGTGGATCGACCTGACCTCACACTACTCTAGCCATTCGATTGTTATCTCAGGTTTCTAGTTCTTCAGCTATTGAGAGGAACTGGTCTACCTATAGCTTCATCCACACTCTTAAGAGGAACAAACTTACCTCTAGGAGAGAAAAGAAGCTTGTGGTTGTACATAGTGCTTTGTCTCATTGACTGCAAAACACTTGTGTACAAAGAGAGTCTAGCAGCACGATGTGATGTAGAGCCAGAGGAGCCAGCACAAATTGATGAGGATGCATCGACTTTAGTTGTAGGGCTGGTTGGTATTAGTTTGGCAAAGCTTGACCACCAGAAGTCCAGTAGTTCTAGTTCCAGTGATGAGGAGTTTGGGGATGATTAGAGGCCTCCCTTACATTTTGTACTTATTTTGATATCAATGTATCATGCTATGCACTGTAATCATCTTTATGATATCATATTTTCGATATAATAGAAATCTCCAATTCAACATATTTCATTTGTCAAATTTCATTTACTTTTAGTCTTTTAGTAATAGTATTCAAGTACTTAAAATGTTAGTATTTGCAATTTTTCTATTTTACTAATTTGCCAAAGTTTCATTTGAAATGTAATTCTTATACATCTTTTTATAACAAACTTAGACCCTTGGTCCCCCGTCCCCGTTAGGAAACTCCGTGGAACACTAATTATTTCCCTTGTTTTTTCCTCTTTAGCCCACAAGAAATAAGTATAGGCTAAAGATCTCCTCCTTGGCTCTATTTTGAAAAAAGGGATGCACAAAGTAGAGCAGAGCAAAGGAGAGCATAAAGGTAGGTCCAAAATCATTATCTCTAAGTAGAAATTAGAGAGAAGAGTATGGTAATAAATTGTATAAGAAATTAGAGAACTAGGGATAAAGACAAATCATTGCAAAACAATCTCAGCCTCATCATGAAGATGATAATAGTAAAAATCATTCCCAATTCGATAATCTTGTCCTTAAAGGAATAACTCAAGCAAAGGAGAGATGCAACTAAAACTTGAATAAAACTTATGAATTTTTTGTTCTCAAGAAAGATATGTTAATGACTTGTAGTTAGAATGTGAAGAGCGGTAGAGGAAGAAGCTTCAACAAAATATGTTCAAACAAAGACATATAAGAGCAATGGAATTGCTTACATTTTTCAACATCTTAATTATACATAAAATTCCTTTGGAATTTTTTAATAACACTCCTAAGGAATTGATTTCAAGCTATTGAATAAAATGGGATATACTCGGTCTATGTTTTAGTAAAGATAGTTAAGGAATTTGAAAACCTCTTCAAACAAAGATAAAGCTAGGATTTTCATCTTCAACTACACCGAAGAATTATCTCAAGAAACTATGGGTTCTACCATATCAAAGAAATAACCTATGCAAAATTAATAGACATGGATTTCCATGTCTCAATTACAATAGAACAACCTATCAACACCAATGTACAACAATTCTTCTAACATCAATTGAAGGCATATGCTTCACCCTATCATTTGTTGGATTGGTGGTAGAGGAAGTCATGAGTCCATTTGGTGTTGGAATCATCACCTTTGCAACTCATGCCAAAAGTGCAATCTTTTTGCAACAGTCCTATGTGGTTTATTGGCATTCCTACCTAAAAAATCTTCAAAATTAGTAGAAATGAATCTTGGGTGGATTACCTGACTCAAGTGGAAGAGAATCACTTTTGAAAAAGAAGTTTTCATGTTCATTGCAAAACAGCAATTTAATTATATCTTGCCTGGTGGCAATTCATGACGAAATCCCCTTAAGATGGTAGTCTCCCTTTAAAACAGTCACCTTGTTAAGGTTGCAATTTCTTTATTTGTGATTAAAATCTGAAAATATAATATGCATTGGAAATTTTCGGATCTTCTCAAAGACATTCCCTTCACAGAGGATGTTGAATTTCCATGAAAAATTCTTTGGTTGGCCCCAAAAATACAAAATACAAAAATATATTTAATTTTTCCTTTTTAAATCAGAAATCAAAATATTGTGTTTTAATGATTTCCACTTATGGCATATGTTATTCAAATGTTGCAGCTCTCACACGGATTTTTTAATTTCCAAGATGCTTTAGTTCTTTTACACTAAATCTTTGGATTATTCATATAAATTGTTTTATCTGCTCTTCCCCATGCAGCCACATGTACATTTGCACATAGAACATATAAGAGTAGAGAGAAGCGTAAAGAGAGGTCCGTAGTTATTCCCTCTGAGTAGAAATTTGAGAGAATGGAGAGTAGTGTCGTAACTTCACCTCTCTTTCCAGAGATTGACACCGTTTTGTAATAATCAAAGAGTAAAAGCTTACATCTTTTCTCAGTGATAGTTGTACGTACCTCTCAAATCAATACTGTAGTTGGTTAAAATATTTTCTTTTGGTGTTTATTTTTAGTTCCATTAATTCATGGTTCATTTAGTTAGAAATTATAAAATTATCTCTGTACAATTTTTTTTTAATTATTTGCTTCCACCAATAACACAATTAAGTGATAGCAATTTAGTCAGCTATCATGATCCTATTGCCCATCAAATCCAAATCACTGGTGTATCATGATTGCAAAAATAATGTGATTTTAGATGCTCTAGACAAACAACTACATTGTGCAAGCGGTCAGTGATGCTGTAAATCAAGAAGGCACAAAAAGTGTAAATAACAAATATTGTCATTCAAGATAGTGATTAGTTTATCTACCAATCTTGTTAATGCATCTTTTTAATCCACCAATGGCTTCTATTTGAATTTACTCTTCAATCTTTGTTGCATTTGCCAAGTTAGCTTGTATTGGAGAAATGAGATTTTGATGGACAGTTAGAAGAGAAGTTTTACCTTTTTGTTACTATCGGTAAAAGTTCCCAATCATTTATTTTTTGTTAATTAATGGATTTATATTTACATGTCACCAGTGCTTTCTGTTAGTTAACAAAGTTGCCTCCTGTCTCCTCCCCCCCCTCTTCCCTCAAAGCCCAACTATTCCACAAGTTGAAGGCAAAAGAGCTGATGAGGGAGATTAGCTATAAGTAAGCAGGCATTAGAGTGGGGATGATTTTTGAGCAGTTGTGTGCATAGGTTTATAGACTTTATGACCTGTTCAATAGCAAAAACCATAATGCACTTGGAGAAGTTTTCCCAAGTTGGCATCCATACCTCCTCAACAAAGATCTTGCCTCTATTGCTTGGACAGGTATTCCAATAAACTTTATTTGTGTTTCTCTTCCAATTTCAAGCAATCAGATCTTTCACAGAAATTCTATTTTATTTCCTATTTCAAAACAAAAAATGAAATGGTCTTTTAGTGAGTATTCAGTTTTTATATTTTTACTTTTTTACTTCAGATTTGGATGTTTTAGACTTACATTTTCTACTCGAGGGCTTGTAGCAGTTATAGTAGGCTTAAAGTTGGTCTCTGAATAGGGGTACTGGAGCCAATTTTTTGGCTCCTGGGGTTACACTAACAATTATCCCATGTTCAGCTACTTGAGAATCAATTTGGATTTGGATTTTGAGTTACTGAGGGTCAAGGATTGGAAATCAGAAATTGCATTATTGGTGGAAGAAGTCATAAAGGCTCCCTTGGAAGGTATAAACAACATTGTAGAATAAGTGAATCAGATCCTATGAATATTGATCAAGGATTCAAGAACCTAAGCTATCAGTACTGGTTTGGTATGGAAATTCACTGTTATTGCTTGAACCCAAGATATGGTACAGCTTAGGTACATCCATACAAAAAATAATAAAATATATTAAAATATAAAAATTAGACAGAGAAAACAAAATTAATCATATTATCACTGTTACATGCTTAAGATAAAATAAAAATAACAAGTACTTATAATTGAAAATTCAAAATATTAAATCAGTTATGACATATGATATATCACATGGGTTTATATTATTTGTTCAAAATAGGAAAAACAGTCAATGGTCATAGTAAAACTTAAGAATTACGTGAACAATTCATCATCATGTTGCTCTTCATCAAGAGCATCCAAATCAGCAATTAGTTCATCAGAACTAGATGCAATATCAATAGAAACAAAGAGTTAGTTCAAAGCTGTGTTTTATAATGATTTTCAAAAATTAAATATATTTTTTTAGTATGACTGTTATACTCGGACCAGCACTATTTTTCTTATGATTTTATAATGACAGCCTTGTAGCTAGGGTAATAGACAACTTGAGAGGTATCCAAACTAGTATCAGTAATTGTATGGGTACGGTGACCTTTAGGGTTGTACCCGATACTGTTCCTGAGAAATGAACCCAATACTGTGGCCAAGAAATGAACATGATGGTTGGTAACAATAACAAAATCACGAAAGCTGGAAGCCATGATTGTGAGCAAAACACTTTTGTGAGAAATTTCAATGGGAGAGGGTTCATCTCAGTAATCAGTGCAAAGAAGAGAACCAAAGTGGCAATTGCATAAATTGGAGGCCAATGGAGAAGATTCTCATTCCCAAGTTTAATGGCTACACCAAATTTATTAAGATAGGGATTTGGTAGGCAAGCTATTGGAATTTTTCTTACTAAACCATATGGAGTATCACTATAACTAACTAGTTTGACACTTTAGATCTCAAAAGGCTAGTGTTTGATTACTATCAAATGACAGAGTGATGGTGGGAGGGGGGAAAAAGACAAAAACTATATGAAAACAATTTGTGATTGCAGAACATGAAGCCAATGAACACCTTTGCATATTAATCAAGGGATTTCTCCAAGCCATCCTGTGGTAGAGATTTTCTTTTACTAGCATTTACTTTGATGTATATTAATGGAGTGTAGTCCCTTATGGGGGTAGCCAAGGTTTGAAGAAAAAACAAACTAATTTTACCCGTATGGGGGTTCCCCCTTGAAGGATACTCTTGAAGGCTAATCAAAGACCAATGATGAAGATGCCCTTTGACATATCAAAAGTTCTGCTTGGCTGCATGAAGATTACATGATCTATTAGATACCTTTGAAATTCTTTGCTAAAATTCTTAAACTCTTTGATCCAAACAAAGACACTTGATCCAACAGTCATGTTAGTTCTCAATGCATGCTTTCAGTTCCATAAACTTGAGGAAGGCTTCATCCTTGTGATTGATGCAGAAGATCCATAGAAGTCAAGAAAAATCGTCAATGAAAGTGACATAGTATTTAGACCCACCTAAAGATGGGTTTCTTCATAGATCCACAAATGTTTATATGAATAATCTCCAAAGGCCATGACACTTGATAAGTAGCTTATTATGGAAACTCCTCTAGATGATGTTTCCCAAGGATACAACATTCAAGTACACATCTATGAGGGCATATGGGGAAAATCCATAAGTCATTCTTTATTTATCATGTGGCATATTGTCCCATAGTTGATGTGACCCAATTTATGATCCCAAAGAGTGTTGATACCATCTACCTTAGCAACCAAATTAATAGATTGAGAAGGAGAAGCACAAGGGCAAGATGGGGAATAATATAAGAATTATGGGAAGAGAGGAACTTATCCCACCTATTTTCCTAGCATATTCTTCAACATCTTGAGTTCAAGAAGGGCAATCTCTAGACACTAAAATTATATTTGTCAAACCCTAATTATCATCATATTATCCATTAAATACCATTTACCATAGAATTAATGAATCATTTATTAATCATCATTTATTATTTATTATTATTTATCACCTTTAATTAGTATCATTTATCATTTATTGCGAGTGGTACATGGGGACGTGTCCCCTGGGGTTTTAACCCCCATACCCGTACCAGAGATGTTTCGAGGACGAGGGATGCCTCGGGGACGTTTCCCCGACATCCCCAAAATGTGTTTTTTTTCGGGGACATTTCGGATTGCAAGGGATGTCTCGGGGATGACAAGGGGATGGTCGGCCATCCCCTTTTTTCCAACCACTTTTTGCATAAAAAAAGCTCTGAAATTAAATTGATGAATAGTATGTTGGTATAGGTCTGATAAAGCTTTGGAAATGTGTTGTACAGGTCTGAAAAGCAAGATAATCACTAAGAAATGAGAAATCACAACCAACTCACTCCCAGCTTGCCAATACTGAACATAGGTTGCGAATATCAACTCCAAGTACATTCAAACTTCACCCAAACACCCTTGAAGGAGTATACATCAGTTTGGAAACTATATTTCATTCATTTGCATGTTTGTTATGAAACTTCAAATGTATCAAACACAATAGGTCCCACTTATAGATTTCAAATTACTACAAATATACCTGCTGATTTATAATTGATATGCAATGAACAACCACTATGAAACCCTATGGCAGTGATTGCATTCAGATTTGAATAGTTTATGCTCACATACATCAAGTATAAATATTGATATTGCTGGAAATGAATATATTGGACCCTCATATGTAAGTAATCAACAATTATGAAATCCTAAGGTGTCCAATACGCTAAAATATCAACTTGTAACCCTGTAAAGGCTGATTTTATTTGATTTTGCAATAACTAGAACAATTACATTGACTGATATACAAGATGGAAACACAATTTCAGACTTACAACAATTAGAAATTTCACTCATAGTAGATCAATGATTGAAAAGGCTGATGATATAGCTATCACACACCCAAGAAACCTTGTGAGCAGCAAGAATGGCTGTTGGATATAACTGAAACAAAGTTATAACAACAACAACAATCCTTCCACCATGTAGATCACCTAGTATGACAAGGCAGCTGGCTGGTATAGGCTCCAGATGATTGATTGTTTGACTCTATAATGTATATGTCAATATGATTAGTGATTACATTTGCAACTTTATCAATGTTCATTGTTATGATTATCATTACTCATATGAATATCTGAAATTTGAAATTTCCCTATGTTTTAAAAATATATATATATATATATATATACCATCCCTTTTGCTATCCTCTGCCATCCCCAAAAATCCCCTAAAAAACTCCCGTCCCTGAAACGCGTTCCACTGTCCCGCCATCCCCCTAACCGGAAACTTGGTGGAACATAGTTTATCACATTTACCATATTTTATCCATTTAATTAAATAATATTTTATTATTTAATTAAATGAGAGCTAATTATCCATTTTCAATAATAATATTTCCATTTCCATCTCATCTGTCTGCAACAATTGAGTTTCTCTTCAAATGGAAACTTCATACTCTCATTTTTCCATTTATTAATTTAAAAATTTCATTACTATCCTCTCACAAGTTTGAAATGGAAAATTTCCAATTTCTCTTGAGTCCATTCCATAGTCAGGTTTCCGATCTTATCTTCATCTTCCATTTGATTTTTCTTGAATAAATCTATAAATACCCTCATTCCTTCATCATTTTCACAACCACTCTTTATGTAAATCCACTCTTTCGAAATACATTGTCAATTGAATATATTGTTGTGCTGTTGAGTTGCATCTGTTGGACATTGTGGTCGTGTTGCTGATATGTGGTTGTCATTGATGTCAACACTATTAGCATTGATGTATTAGAAGCTGTATAGGTCAAGGATATTGAGAAAATTGTAATAAGAAGTGCTACAGGTTGTCAGTGGAGAAGTGAAGATCAGTCTGTTGGTGTGATCGGTACATTGATGATCAGTGGTTGTGGACTACAGGGTTTCTTGCTGAGTGTATCTAGTTTATCCACGTCAAGTTTCAGAGGTCCGCGTGAAGATTTGATTAAGTTATGAAGATTTGTATTCTGACAGTTTTTCTGTTACTTCAGTTTGTGTTCCTGAATGAAGATCATGTTATTTTTGTAAGTTCAGTTGCTGCGGATGCTTCTCTGATGTTTCATGGTGTTTGTGGATATTTCTAGTTCGTTCTCTATCTATGCTGCATGTCTGCGTTGATCGTTGTGCTCGTGATCTGAGATTTTCTCTTGCGTGTTCATGTTTTGTGTGTTCATGGCCGACTACGTGTTGAAGCGTGTTGTGGATCTTCGAGGAGAAATTAATTGAAGTGTTTTTGTGTTGGAGTTGTTGGATTTGGGTCTTCTTTACTATGTTGTACTGAACCTGATTGATCTACATTGAAAATTTACTTGTAAATTTGGGGCCTACATTGTGTATATGTTTTATTATTTCTTTGTGGCCTAATTTGGAAGCGAGCAAATCTCCATGCCATGATAAGAGCATTTTGTTTTATCATTTTGAAGTATGATTGAAGTAAGTGGAAGTGTGCTTTTAGTCCTGTAAAGTATCATTGTTCTAGACTATCTCGGGTTGGTAGAAGGTGAGTGTGAAGAAGTGTGAAGAAGAGAGTGAAGAAGTGTTCATGTAATTTAACCAAATCAACGCATTAGCAAATGCCTTCAGCTCACAATTTGGATGGTTTTAATCCGACCTTTCTTAAGCGTTGAGCCCTCTTTGTAATTGAGCAAGGAGCTCTAGGTAGTGTGCCCTCGAATGCATGTAGCATTCCCATTCATGCTTCTTTATACTTTGGCAATATTGTGGACCCATTATCCACTTCATGGTTTTTCCTACCGTGGTTTCCAGAAAATCTTGGTGTTTTTGTGCTTCTCGATGTATTTCATTGTTTGGCGATTTATTGTTCATTCATCGATTTGAGATAAAGTTAAGTTAAGTTTGAAAAGTTTAAATATTCTATGACAACCGATTCACCCCTTCTCTTGTTTGTCCTTGTTTCTATTAACAATTGGTAATGTGAGCAGGTTCCTTCAAGAAGTTTAAAAGCTTGAGGTGATCCGAGATGGCATCATGCTACACAGTCCTAGATTCGATGGAACAAATTACCTACTCATGGAAAGCTAGGAATGGAATGTCAGCCGGAGGTACAGAACCTCTAGAAGATTTCGCAAAAGAACAGATATTATTCCCTCGCACAATCTTCCACTCCTGATGAGATTAAAGAGGCTGCGATTAATATTAGGGCTATTGAAGCTTTGTTGAGTGCTCTGACGGATTCAGAAAAAGACAAATGTGATGGATCTAAAGACAGCTCATGAGATCTGGAAGAAGCTAGAGACTTTGTATGAAGGAGATACACTTGTGAAGGTCGCTAAGCTAATGAGTTTGAAAGGCAAGTATGAAACCTTGAAGATGGGTGAAGATGAAAATATTTCTTCTTTTATGCAAAGAGTAATGAACTTGTGATGGGTATTAGATGTGTTGGTGGTACCCTGGATGAACAAGAAATTGTAGCTAAAGTGCTCAGATCATTGCCTCCTTACAAATCAAAGGCTCATGCTATTGAAGAGCTCAGAACAGTAACAACTGTGACAAGAGATATGCTGATTGGCAAACTTGTTGCCTTTGAGTTGAGTGAATTTGGTGATTCTGCCCCTAAGACTGAATCTGCATTTAAGGCCTCTGTATTCGGAAGAAACAAGCAAAGATATGATCTGGGAGAGATTTCTAGAAAATCATTCAAGTATGAGGAAGAGATGAAACAGCTTGAAGATGAAGAAAGAGAGGTAGAAGAGCTGGAAGCACTGATTGTGAAGAAAGAAGGCAGAGGACAAGGTAAGTATAAAGGAAAGTTGCCTATTAAATGTTTCTCTTGCAGTAAAATAGGTCATTTTGCGTCAAGGTGTCTTGAAAGAGTTCTTAAGTCTAAACCTTACAAACCTAGATTTCAAAAGAAATGCTATTATGCTGAAGAAGGTGTGACTGATGAAGAATCTGATAAAGAAAATGGAAATGAAGATGAATGGGCTTTCATTGCCATCAAGGAAAATGGTCTGGTGGCTACTGAATCTGCTAAAGTTGAGAAAGCTCTTGCAGCCCGAATTGAAGAAAAGGATGAGTGGGTCATTGACAGCGGATGCTCACATTATATGACTGGTGACAAAAACAAATTTGTAAGCCTAAAGAAATATGACAGTGGGGTTGTAAGATTCGGAGATAACAATGCTGGTGTGATTCGTGGCAGAGGATCTATTTGTCTTGGTGGTAAACATAACACTGATGATGTCCTTTATGTTGAAGGCTTGAAGCATAACCTGTTGAGTGTTGGACAGATGGTGGACAAGGGTTACAATCTTTAGTTCAAAGATGGAAGATGCAGGATACTTGGAAGCTCTGGAAGTGAAATTGCTTCAAGCACAAAGACAAAAGGTAATATTTTTCACCGAAAGTTGATGTAAGTTGTTTAATTCCTCAAATGGATGTGAAGTTAGCCTTTCTGAATGGTGAGTTAGAAGAAGAGGTATATGTTGAACAACCAGATGGATTTCAATTGACTGATAAGGAAGACATAGTTTTCCGATTGAAGAGCCTTTTGCATGACTCCAAGCAGCCCCGAGTCTATATGCTAGACTGATAACACTTACCGCTTGGATTCAATAAAGGTACTACTGACAACAACTTGTATTTTAAGTTGGATCATGATAGAGAGTTGATTATTGAAGTCTTTGTTGATGACATTATTTTTGGAGGTGATGATGATCTATGCATGAAGTTTGCTAATGAAATGAAATGTGAATTTTAAATGAGTATGATTGGAGAGATGTTCTTTTTGGGATTACAAGTCACTCAGTTAGACAATGGGATTTTCATATCCCAGTCCAAATATGTGAGAGAATTGTTGAAGAAGTTTGGCATGGAAGACTCAAAGCCTGTTGGTACACCCATGGTAACCGGATGCAAGTTAACAAAAAATGATGATTCTCCTAAGGCAAATCAAACAAGATACAGGTCAATGATTGGCGGATTGCTCTATTTAACTCAGACCAGACCCGACATCATGAATGTTGTGTGTATGGTTGCTAGATTTCAAGCTGATCCAAAAGAATCTCATGTAATTGCTGTGAAGAGAATTTTCAGATATCTGAAAGGAACAGTTGATTTTGTGCTTTGGTATCCCAAAGATGATGATCTTATCTTGAGTGCCTATACTAATACGGATTGGGCAGGAGATGCAGATGATAGGAAAATCACTAGTGGTGGCGCCTTCTTCTAGGGGAAGAAGTTGGTGTCTTGGTTGAGTAAAAAGTAAAATTCCATTTCCCTATCTACTACTGAGGCAGAGTATATTGCTGCTGCAAATAATTGTACTCAAGTGCTATGGATGAAACAGATGTTGAAAGATATCAGAGTAGTTTATGATGAGCCTACTGCTATATACTGTGACAACTCAAGTGCAATAAACATATCGAAGAATTCGGTGCTACACTCTAAGACCAAGCATATATCAATCAAGTTCCACTTCTTGAGGGAGAAAGTGAGTGAGAAAGAAGTCAAATTGGAGTATGTGCCTACCAAAGAACAGATTGCAGACATTTTTATCAAGCCGTTGCCAAATGATACTTTTGAGTATCTCAAAGGGATGCTAGGGGTGATTACCCCTCCTGATATGAACTAGAGATGCATTGGTTTGCATCAATCCGTGTGCTTCATGATCATATTTTGATCTGGATTGATGTTGATGGCTGCTACTTAGGGGGAGTAGTCAGATGTTCAGATGTGCAGATATGTGGTTCAGAGCTTGTCTGTGCTTATCTTTTCCATTGATGTCAAAGGGGCAGAAGTGCAATGTGAAAAATCTTTCTGAGTTGAGGAGAAGAGTTAGAACCTGAGGAGTAAGTGTTGTTGTGTTGATGGTATTTTTCACATCATATGTTTCCACTACCAAAGGGGAGATTGTTGGATGTTGTGGTTGTGTTGTTGATATGTAGCGTTGTCATTGGGATGTCACCACTATTAGGCATTGATGTATTAAAAGTTGTATATGCTCGGTGACATTAAAAATTGTAACAAGAAGTGCCATACGCGGCGGTCCGCGATCAGTTTCTTGTCGGTGTGATCAATACTGCTGATGATCGCGGTTGTGGCCTAAAGGGTTTTTGCTAAGTGTATCTTAGTTTATCCACGTCAAGTTTCAGAGGTCTGCTTGAAGATTTGATTAAGTTATGAAAACTTGTATTCTGACAGTTTTTTTGTTACTTCAGTTTGTGTTCCTGAATGAAGATCATGTGATTTCTGTAAGTTCAGTTGCTACGGATGCTTCTCTGGTGTTTCATGGTGTTTGTGGATATTTCTAGTTCGTGCTCTATCTGTGCTGCATGTCCGCGTTGATCGTTGTGCTAGTGATCCAAGATTTTCTCTTGCGTGTTCATGTTTTTCATGTTCATGGCCAACTACGTGTTGAAGCGTGTTGTGGATCTTCGAGGAGAAATTAATTGAAGTGTTTTTGTGGATTTGTTGATTTGGGTCTTCACTATGTTGTGGCCGACCTTGATTGATTCGCATTGAAAATTTACTTGTAAATTTGGGCCGACATTGTGTATATGTTTTATTATTTCTTTGTGGCTGACTTGAAGCGATGTAGTTCCATGTTGCGGATATATAAGAACAATTGTCTAATCATTTTGAAGTATGATTGAAGTGTGCAAGTGTGAAGTGTGCGAGTCCTGTGTACGAATATTGTTCAAATCATTCGAAGGTAGAAGCAGAGTGTGAAGAAGTGTGAAGAAGAGAGAAGTAGAGTGAAGAAGTGTTCATGTGCTTAACCGAAACTGTAATCAGGCATTAGCAGATGCTATTTTCTTAGTTCACAATCTGGATGGTTTTAATCCAAATCTTTCTTAGGCAGTGAGCCCTCTTGTAATTGAGCAGTGAGCTCTAGGCAGTGTGCCTGAATGCATGTGCATTCCCATTCATACTTCTTTATACCTTTAGCAGGGTATAATATTGTGGATTGACATCCACCGTGGTTTTTCCCCTAATTGGGTTTCCATGTAAAAATCTTGGTGTTCCCTGTGCTTCTAATGTGTTGATTGTTTATGATTTATTGTTCATTCATCAGATCTGAGATTAAGTTAAGTTTGAAAAGTTTAAATATTCTGTGACAACTGATTCACCCTCCCCCCCCCTCTCAGTTGTTTGTCCTTGTTTTTTTCCAACAACATCCACATTCCCAACAAGCAAGTTGACATTTAGTTTGAGGTTTGCATTGAAATTGATTAATTGGATTTGATTTCTGTTTTGCATTTGAACTCTCTTTATTTTATGCTATTTCAATTTCATTCCTTGAACAATCTATGTTCTTATGGAAAAATCTTCCACAATAATCACACTTTTCCTTGAAAAAACAAGACATGCTAAAAACTTATACATATTTTTATCCACAACTCTATATAAATCCTCATTTCAATGGACGTGGAAGAATTATGTCTATTAAGACTGTAACATACACCCCTGATTTTTTTTTTGAAATCTCTGTATACTGTTTGTGTTTCACGGTATGCTGATTGTATTGTTTTTGCTGAGTGTTTAGTTGTCTGTTTCCAATGTTTTCATGATGCATAACAACATAGAATATTGAAAATATAAGGAAATGTCATAAAGTAACATAGATTTCCATAATGAATAACAACCAAAAGATAAGAATAATTGTTTCAGTTCAAATCAGACTTTACAAATGAGGTTTTCAGACTAGATAAAACATTAATCACATCCAGCAACAACGACTCATGTAGACTTGTATCTCTTCTCACATATGAACATATCTAGAAAACATATAGGTTTCCACACTCAAGAGCAGCCACTCAAACACAGAAAAATGTAGATTTTGGGTCTATACATCAGCAGACCACAAAATCCAAAACCCTGAAGAAGGCATGGCTCCCTAGGAAGGGCGAGCAGCCTTAGAAAATCAGTCCTTTGCCAATAAATTCAAGTGAATGCATGGAAAGGGGCACCAAGATGAGAGGATTCCAATGCCCTAATACCCAGAATGATGTGCCAAGTACAAATGGAACTATGAAAAGTTTTGACGTTCAGCCACTGGTAAAAATAAATTTCCAAAACTTTAGAAATTGCAATCAGTCTTCAGAAAACACCTACAAATTGCCTCCAAACATCACCAAAGAAGCCAAAACACCAAACAACACTCACACCAACAAGCCCACACCAAAATACTACAAAAATCTTCATCTTCTCACCACCCAAAATCCTAAAATCAGAACTTTGTTGAAGCACAATGTGATCCCTAGATGGAACCACTCCAGTCTGGCTAGGGTGGATCTTTCACCATCAAAAACAACTCCAAACAGTGAGGGTTTTCGTCCTCAACATGGAGCCAAAGAACTCTGGAAGCATTCCAGCAACATTTTGTTAAGCTGTCAAATAGAAGATGAGCAAATGAGAGCCAAAATGATGCTTTATAGAAGTGAGAGGGAAGTTAGGGCAACTTTAGATTTGAAAACAGTTTTCCCTCCAAAATCCCATGCCCCCCTCATGAGATTTAAAAATTATTTTAATTTTCTTATGTCTCCCTTGATTTTGGTGTCCACTTTAGGAGGCATAATATTTGGCTTTTAAAACAACGTTGTAACCACTAGGCGCCAAGGTGCTTTTCTCAATGACCACAAGCCCCTTCACTTAAGTTATAAAGTTACTTTATTATAATAACTTAAGTGACAGAGGAAAGAAAATATCAATTAATCCAACCTTAGATTCACCAATGCCACATTAGGAAACGAACACTGCTGGAACAAAATAGGCCTTGGCCAGTTACCCAAAATAGACTTATTATAAATAACACTACTAAAAATAGTAAGTTCTCCCCAAATAACAAACTAGCACAAAACTAAAGTACATTGAGATGCCTTGTGACTTACTATAAATAGTAAGTACCGAGAACTAGTCACTACTAAAAATAGAAAGTCCTACCGAAAACCATCACAGAGCCCAATACTGGCTCTGAGTCCCCTAACCACTCCACTTAGCCTACGGGAACTTTGGAATAGGCTAATGGAAAACTCCAACTACTTAGGTGTAAGAAGGGGACATTATAGTCCTCCCTCCCCAAGATTGCTTGTCCTCAAGCAATCGCAACTCTGGATACTGTAGCATCCTCCACTGGAAAATTCTTCCACTTCACCAAATACTCCTTAATCACCCTCCTCCACAAAGTACGCTCCCTGACCTCTAACATAGCCTCAGGAACTAGTATCAACTTGCCTTCCTCATCCAAGGGAGGCAACTCTGTAGAAGGGACCACATTTTGACCAAGTGCCTTCTTGAGGCATGAAACCTGGAAGACGTTGTGCACCTTGCTACTCTTAGGTAGCTCCAACTCATAGGCCACCTCTCCAATCCTCTTGGTGACTCTGAATGAACCATAAAATTGGGGCTTTTCCGACCCACTCTTTTTGAGAGTGGACTTCCTGTAAGGATACAACCTCAGATATACCATGTCACCAACCTCAAAAGCCCGCTTAATAGGATACTGATCAACATACAACTTCTGTTGATTATGAGCATGTTGTATGTTCTCTCTCAAAGTGTCATGTCCCCGTTTTAGCTGACATTGCTTGTCGAGGAGTGAGCCTATCATTCTGATCCTCGTAGGCTGACAGTGGTGTGTAGAGGATCATTCGAGGCGGTTACCCGGCGTTCAGGAGCTTCATTGTTGCAGTTGTTTCAGGTTGGGCCTTCGCAGAGTCCTTCAGAGTGGTTTTTCAGAAACTTTCTATTTTTAGAAAGTCTGACCGGCAGAAGCTGCTATTTTTAGCAGGGGCACCTGGTTCAGCTGGTCAGCTCAGATTCGACCCCGTACATCAATTTGTTGGTCAGATGGAGAAATAACGGAGTATTTAACGATTTATTAAATAATTAATATTTTGACTTTATATTAAAGTCACTTTATTAATGTATTTAAATATTAATAATTAAATGGTATATCATAAAGTATTTTTAATACTTTATAATAAAGTGAAGAAGTTGATTATAATGAATAATTATTTATTCATTTATTTGGGCGCCATTTAATTAATTATTTCTCCTAAGTCCAAACAGGTAAATTAAATCATTTATTTAAATGATTATTAAAAAGAAGGGTTTGGTCGAATTTTTCAAGAGAGCTATATATTCACAGCTAAAGACAAATCGAACGATTATGATATGATTATTTGATTTTGTCTTTTATTGAGAGCTTTGGAGTTTGTGAGAAACAAGGGTTTCTGCAGATTACCAGCCATTGGAGAACGAAAACTCTGCGATGTGCAGCAATCTGAGGTTGTGAGAGATCAGCTGAAGAGTGCTATCAGAGTGGCTTCATTCAGAGCTAATGTAGGGTGAAGTTCATTTACACCCTCTTAGCGCAGGCATCCCTGTGATAGGTACTCCCACTACACTTTAATACTTACTGCAAACCGCTTCTACGTAATTTCCACGCCACTCCGGGATAGGGGCCCGTGACGACATCATACCACCATTCATGAAGTCTCGACTCTCAGACCTCCAGCGCTCGAGCAATTAAAGTTAGTTACCGCTGTAATCAAAAGCCCGGACTGTAGTGAACGACACTCTTAGCTGCTAAGGGGTACCCCGTGATAGGTACTCAGCCAAGACCTTCTGGACACGTATCGGGTAAACCGCCGGACAGCACTCTACCACTCGGGATAGGGCCCGTGATCGGGACATCGAGCTCACCACGCCCGCGAAGTCTCAATTCCTCGAGATCTCCAAACATACCAAGTTAATTAATGGCACCAAAAGCTCGACCGGTAGGTGAACGACACTCTCTTAGCGCTATAAGTATCCTGATAGTACTCTACCAAGACTTCGGATACGTATTGGGTAGTCCGCCGAGACTCCACGCTACCTCCGAGTAGGGGCTCCGTGATCGACATCACACAGCATTCTATGATATCTTGACTCTCCTCAAGAAGAACTTTGGCTTTGGGCACCCTGGAATCTCTAAAAGGTAAATCAACGAAGCTAGGAGCTTCATAGCCATACAATGCCATGAATGGAGACATCCCAATAGACATATGGAAGGTAGAGTTGTAGCAAAACTCTCCTAAGTGCAACCACTTAACCCACGCCTTCTGCTACCCTGAAACATAGTTGCGCAGGTAACCTTCCACCCATTTGTTCACCACCTCAGTTTTCCCATCATTCTGAGGGTGATAACTAGTGCTAGAGGTCAGCTCTGTACCACATAATCTGAACAACTCTTTCCAAAACAAACTCATAAACTTGTTGTCCCTATCACTGATGATGGTCTTAGGTGTTCTATGAAGCCTAAACACCTCTCTAAAAAAAATCTACCACTTGTATTGCTGTAAACCCTGCTGACATGGCAAAAAAGTGAGCAAATTTAGTCAATCTATCCACCACCACATATATACTGTCCTTCCCTTGCACCTTGGGAAGCCTTGTAATGAAGTCCATCGATATACTCTCCTATTTTTGAGTTGGAATGGGAAGGGGCTGCAATAAACCAGCGGGATAAGTATGCTCATTTTTGTTTTGTTGGCATACTTGGCACTCACGAACATACTTGAGAACATCGTCCTTCATCCCTTTCCATGAGAATCTCTCATAGATCTGCCTATATGTCTTATAATATCTAGGATGACCAGCCATAGGAATGTCATGAAAAGCCTTAAATATGTGCACTTTCACCTTAGATTCAAGAGCTAACCATATTCTATCCTTGTAATAAATAAGACCATCCCTTACTTGATACTTATCATCCTATAATGAACCATCAAGAATGTTGTTGGCAAGTGCATTCTTGGCATAATCAGCCCGTATTTTATCCTTCCAATCTGCCGATATGACTGAAATAGAGCATAAATGAGGCCTTCTAGACAAGGCAACAACCACCACATTCTTCTTCCCTTTGACATATTCAATGTCAAAGTCATACCCTTGAAGTTTTCTTACCCATTTCTGCTGCCTCTCATTAAGATCCTTCTGATTGAGGAAGTGTTTAAGGCTATTATGATCAATTTTCACTACAAATCTGCCCCCAACAAGGTATTGTTTGAACTTGGCCAAAGCGTGCATGATCGTCAACATCTCCTTGTCATAAATAGAGTAAGCTCTCTCACCTCCTCTCAACTTCTTGCTCTCAAATGCTATCGGATGTTTACTCTGCATGAGAACAACTCCTATGCCTTCACCGGAGGCATCACACTCAAGCTCAAAAGGCTTGGAGAAATCAAGAATGGCTAGAACTGGGCACGTACTCATCAACTGTTTGAATCTATCATAGGATTGTTGCGCTATTTCAAACCAAACAAATGCCCCCTTTTTGGTCAAATTAGAGAGTGGGGCAGCCAACCGTGAAAAGCCTTTGACAAACCTCCTATAGAATCCATAGAGCCCAAAGAACCCCTTCAACTGTGTGAGGTTTGTGGGTAGAGGCCAATCAAGTATAGCGTTGATATTGTAAGACGCCGCCCCTTGTGGCCTTGTTGATCTTATTAGTCATCAATGGTTTATGTCCTATATTTTATGTTCTTTTTTGTTGGGAAACATACATTATTGATTATTATTCCTATACATCTAGTTGTTTATATTTTTGATTGTTAACTAACTAACTAGTGGTTGTTGCAATTTCGTGTGATAGCCAGATGAGGTCTATTCCCTATCTACATAAGTATGTAATGATTGAGAGGTTTCGTTATTGATAATATCATTATGTATATTAATGGATTTCATCATGTTATGTGATTTATATTATGAGTGTGAGTAAGTGAATATAAAGGTAATGATTGATATTCAATATTTGGTTGTAGTAGTATTCGTTATAGGTAAAATAGATTATTGATAAGTGGTAATATTTTGATATTAAATAACATGATCAATTATTGCTTGACTCAAAAAGGTATTATGCAAGTGGGTAGAGTTAAATTATATGCAGATTTAATTCCTTAGTTGATTATTATTAGAAGGTTATTTTTTTTCATATACTAATTGTTTCAATTACTATTGGTTATGATAAATACTGACACCTTTTTCTGGTTAAGTAAACAGATTAAAACTGGCCAATATTGGTGAAGGGGTCACATAGCTATTTCCCTTATGTTATTCTTGTGAATTCCTAGTCTTGTCAAAGATATGTGTTTTAACCTTGTTTTGTAAGGAATGTGCAAGTGTGAAAGGTTGTTTTATTAGACCTTTGAGTCACCTTTTTATAATGATTACTCATTGTATGTTTGACGTCTATCAGTATTTACACGTGGTTATTCAGAAAAAAAATTGTAGTGGTGTATTGTTTAGGTGAAAAAATTGTTGGCATGACACTTGACACTTTAAAAAATCACAATTTATAAATATTTTACAACAAACATAATATTAAAAAAAATGGGCCAAATTTGGCTAGACTCAATCAGACTTGGCTAAACTCACCGAGTTTGATGAAATGAGCTAGCATGCCTTGTTTAGGTCTACCCAATCTAAGACTTGGGAGACTCACTATGTAACTAATGAGCTTGGTAATACTAGATTGTTGAGATAGAAGAAGTGAGTTTAGAGAAAAGAAAGATATTGCAAGAATTACAGCAAGCAATAGATGAAGAAGCAGCATAATATGGGAAGAGAATGATGGGGTTAGAGAGAGGAAATTGCATGAGGTGATAAGGTAAGTCCTCTCTCTATGCTTGAAGATAGAAGTAAAAGATAAAGTAAAATTACAAGATATGGAGGATAGACTAGTAGACTCAAAACCAATAGCCCAAGGGACCTGCCAGGTCAAGGCCTTGAAGAAAATATTATAGGTGGCAGAAAAAAGGAGAGTAGATAAGGAGGGAAGAATGGAAGACTTGGTAGTAGTAAGCCAAGGAACTTGTCATGTCAAATCTTTTGAAAGAGAAGAGAAGATATTGTTAGCAAGATAGGAGAAACAATAAAGGAAGTGAATGAAGAAAAAATGTAGATAGAATTAGAAGAAGGGGGAAGTGAAAGAGATAGTAGAGAGATGACATAAGAAAGAATGAGTAGAGAAGATGAAAGTAGTGATAAGAAGAGAGCCTAGCTCTATCCCAAATGTTTGGGGAGGAACAAAAAGAAACAAATGTAGAAAAAGCTAGGAAGAGATGTAAAGAAAAAGACATGATTGCTACCCCAACCCATAAAAGGAGGTATGATGATATGAGCCCCCCTAACCAAGTGTCATTGCTTGTGTCATTGGGTGGCCATGGAGAATAACAATAGGAAACATAAATAATATGTGGGGACATAACAACATAAGGAAGAGTTCTAAAGGAAGAGAATCGTAAGAAGAGTCAATCAAATCCTCAATAGATATTTTTAACAATTGAGCTAATGAGAAACAGAGGTGGAAAATACCCTCCTGTAAAACAAAAAAGAGATAGAAAGAAGTATATAAATTTTTTAGAAGTTTATAAAAAGAACATGAAGGTTAGGACAAAATAATAGAACAATGTCAGTACAAAAGGCATCAACAACTACAAGAATGAAGTTCCCCACCATTTGATTGGAACAAGATACCAAAAATGCTAAGGGATATTTGTTCATATTAGACTTCTATTTGACTAGCCATGGGATCATGGATCCCAAGGTTAAGATACTTGACTTTGTTGGGACATTGTAGGACAAGACACTCAAATGGTATATGGAAGTTAGTCCTAGCCAGAATTTATCTTGCATGGAGCTGGAAATTGCATTCACAAATGACTACAAATATTCAAAGTTATCAACAAAATGTGTAAGTATGATGAAAGAATTGGTTCAAAAGGAGAAAGAACTAACAAATTCCCATGGTGTTTGCCTACGGAAGGTAATTCTAATCTTACGTACTACTGGCAAACTTGTAATGTGCAGAACATAGGATAGAACAGTAAACTGAAAGATATCATATTTGAACACCAGAAACTTTATTCATCATCAGAAATATCATGTACAAAGGAGTATCAGCATTGCGTTACAATATAGCATCGGCACCAAAACTCATTCATAATAATTTCCCGACTATCCCAGCCGACTACATATAACGTTCGGCGGTGGTTAGATAACCAACCGACGCGACGCTTCATAACAACATTAACATTAACATAATCGGAACATGCTTTCCCGAAAGTACATGACATTATTATTCTTTACTAATCTATAGTTTTATTAACAATTGGCCGACTACGACCAAGGCCGACTACGACCGACAACAAAGTAAAGATATACGACTAACATCATCCCCCCCTAAAAAGAAGTCTTCCAGACGACTGAAAACAAAAAATGCCAACTCTCGTCCTTTTCTTGTAATTGATTCTCCCTCAGTGCTGAAAGTTGTTGCGCATCGGCCACCTAAGTATCATTCTCTATCAACTGACCCAATACTCTATCCCTCTCTGCCAACTTCTCCTCGAGAGCTGCCACTCTTGTTTGCTCGGCTGCCAACTGCTCTTGTAACTGTACTATGATGGCTGGTTGTACTGCAAAGTGGCAATTCCAATAAATCTGATGGGGGTCTGGGGGTAGCGCCCCCAGCGGGGTCGAGGGGCAGCGCCCCTCGTGGGGTCCGGGGGCATCGCGTACCAATTTAACACTTCTGAAACCACCCGAAACTGCATCGCGTACCTCATTTTCATGACTTTTCCAAAGGTTCCAAATAGTGCTGATGAAGCTGAAAAATACAAATTTTGCATTGTTTTTCTTTACTTTATCTCGATCGATGAATGGTACGACTTCTTGCTGCTTGCTACTTACGGCTTCTCTCTCCTGCTCTGTCCGTACGCCCTCTCTCTCCTGCTCTGTCCGTACGCCTTGGGGGATTAAAAACTGCCGTACGACCTGATCTTGGAGATGCCGTACGACCAATGAGTTCTTAGTACGCCGTACGATGTCAAGAATTGCTGAGTGTTCCTTAACCAAGATAAAAATCCGTACGACCCTTAAATTGCAATGCCGTACGACTTGGATAACTAGTGAAGTTCTTACAATATGCAGACTCTGTGAATGCCGTACGATGAAGTTCCCCTGTAAATAACGTACGATTAAGATCTCTTTTAAATGTCGTACGATGTAAGGATGTCGTACGACCTTCTTGACCACCTCATGACTCCGTACGAATTGAGAAGATGCTAAATATTGTACGATGTAGATCTCTCCTAGATGTCGTACGACTTGCAAATAGTCTGGATGATGCCATACGACTTGAGAATAGCCTGGCTTTTGACAAGGCCGTACGATGACAAAACCTTGTGAGTTCCGTACGATGCCACAACCCTGAGAATAATCCCGTATGATGTCAAAAATATGAAGAGCTTGTGAAATCGCTATGCTCGCTGAATACTGCGTCCTTTGAATAATTCCAACTTGTGATTTCCGTACGATGTAGAACTTGGCACTAATTCCAACTTGTAATTGTCGTACGACCTCCAAAGACCAAAAGAACTGCCAAACGATCTCAAAAGACCAAGAGGATTTCCATACGATCTCCAGAGACCAAGGGCGTCGTACGACTAGAGGAAACAAGTTGTGCCCAGTGAATGAGATAATCAACCCTTGGCGTACGACTTGGAGGTGTTGCAAATGACACCGTAAGATTTCAAGAGACCCAAAGTAATGTCGTATGACTTGCAAATGTGGACAATGACGTAGTACGATTTGCAAGGGTTGGAAATGACGCCGTACGGTTTGAGAGCAATCTGAATTGACTTGATGTCGTACGAATTGCACTCTAATGCCTTTTCTTTTAATGCTTCTCCGAGGTTTGCTTCCCTCAACAACTTTTTTCCTTTGAAGTCGTACGACCCTTGCTATCTTTTCCTGTCGATGGGTTCTGTCTCTATGGCGAGTGTTGAGTACTGGAAATGACGACTCTCCTTTTATAGAGTTAGCATTCTTCTTATCTCGTACACTCTTCCGTGCTTTAGTGGTTCCCACTTTAAGTCTCCATCTTCTCATAATTTTTATTTTAATCCCTCTTCCATTGGTCGGCTTCGCTTTTTCCATTACTCTATTTCTTTTATTTTTTCGAACTCCATATACTACATTTGTCTTTTTAATTCTTTTATTTTCGCCTTTTTGTATCTTTTTGTATCTTTTCTCTTTTTTCAATCTCTTTTAATTCCCTCTCCTTATTATTCTCATCTTCTCTCTCCTCTCTCCTCCATTTGTCGTGTTTTCCGTCATTTATTCTCCTACTCTCCATTTCTTGATCACTTTTAGCTTTTTTCTCTTCTATCTTTAATTTTTTCAATTTTTGTTTATTTTCTCTCATCTCCTCTCTCTTCTCTTTTCTTTTTTTCTAATTTTTTAATTTTTTCATACTTTTCATTTTTTAACTCCAACATAATTTTTTCATCTCGTACCTGTTCGGATTTGTGGACTGGTGTATCGTCCAGTTTTGATACTCTTTCTTTGTACTCTCCATTCTCGGCCGGAAATGTTTGGCTGGGCCTTCCTTGTTTCTCTTCTTCCTTGATTTCCCCGATTTGTAGCATGTTACACTCTCGGTGGAACACTTCATAGTCTTCCATCTGCCAATGAAATAAGCCATTCAGTGAGCTTGTCTCGTCCTCTGAACGACTCTTGAGTTCAAGTACGCCTTCAGTGTTCGGTTCCATAGCTTTCCTTCCTTCGTCCACATCCGACTCACCTCCATCCGATTCAGATCCAGAGGAAGCCAATTCTTCGCTCACGGCCTGGTTCTTCAAGTCAATGACGTACTTTCACCCGTTGTTCTCGATCGAGAGTGTGTTCCTCTTCCAATTATGATTTGCCTTCGCGGCTATCAGCCATCCTCTCCCAAGTAGTGCATCGTATGCTTTCCTCTGTAATGGGATGACGACAAAATTTAGCAAAAACTGTTGTGTCCCGATCGTCACCTTCTGTGCCATCAACGTTCCCAACGGCTTGATACCATGTTGATCAGCGCCAACTAGTTGGAATGTTGGCGGCCAGAGTGTAGGCTTCCCAAGACTCTTCCATGTGTCTTCGGGTAGTACGTTGACTCCTGATCCTCCATCGATGATAGTATTTGTCAAGATATTCCCTCTTATTTCCATATGCACGACCGCTAGCATCTTCCCGATGTTCGCTGTGAGCAATACCGAGTCGATTGTTTGTTCACCGTATGGTGGCAAATCTGGTATCAATTCTTTCCTTCGTTCCTCCAATCGCAGTTGCTTGCCATCCTCGACGACGTTTGTGATCGCCAGTCCCAACTGCGGCATAGTCTGGAGAAGGTCAGTTACTTTGATCGGTATGGTGGTCTGCAGTACCTATCGTATGATGTTGGTTTCCGCCTCCAACCGCCGAGAGGTTCCTGGCTTCTCCAGAGGTACTTTGTTTTCCTTCGCCATCGCCAGTTCCACTTCGGTTTTTGCTTCCTTCATCCTTTGTTTCTCCGTACATGGATCTGGGTAAGTGGCTTTTTTGCTTGTGCTCTGGTGATCGCCAGTACCTCTTGTTCTTCTACTTCCAGCATATGGATACCCTTTTGCTTCAGGCATTCGTTATCTTCATGATCGCCTGGTCCACACCACTTACACAATCTCCCTCCCGAACCTTGACCATTCTGGCAGTCCCTGGCGAAGTGGCCCCATTCGTTGCACTTCCTGCATTGGATCATAGGCCTTCCTTTTGCATCGTACTGTATCATGTTTCTCGGACTTCTATTGCTTTTGTAACCTCCAGGGGATGCATTGCTATTGTACTGGGGCTTTGGTGGTGTGTTTGGCGGTGTCGACGGTTCTCCCTGCGCGAAGAGTACTTGTGCACTTCTGGCTTTTAAGTTGTATGGGCATTCCTTGACGGAATGTCCCATCACTTGGCAGATATTGCAGAATAAGTTCTTGGGACAGTTCGCCTTCGTGTGACCTTCCCCATTGCAATCCGTACACCACAGTTCTCTGGCTTCTCTCGTACTCTCCTTGTCGGCCTTCAATTCTTTCATCATTCGCATCATATCTTTCCTGAGTGCTTGTACAGTCTTGGATTCACTGTCGCTGTCGTCCGTACTCTCCTTGTTGTCTGTCTTCTTTTTCCCTCGGGAGGATGTTTTATTTTCACTTTCTATGTCCATTGCCCGATTGTATGCTTCAGCGTATGACGAAGGAGGTACAACTTTCATTTTCTTTCTTAATGACGAAAGCAAGCCCTCGATGAACCATCTTTTCTTCAACCCGTCAGCCGGCTATGCCTCCAATTTCCCCAGCAAGTCTTTGAGTCGTCGGTTATAGGTCCGCACACTCTCGTGCTTTCCTTGCTTGGTATTGTATATCTCCGCAACAATCTCTCTGTCATCTCGAAGAAGTTTGAACTCCTCCTGGAAAGCTTTTTCAATAACCTCCATGTAGCTCTCTATGCTTGGTCCAATTCCGAGTACCAATCAATGG
>VDFB02139666.1:0-32321 GCA_007258455.2 Sequoia sempervirens | reverse complement strand
CATTGTTTAGTCAATTTAGAGTCATTTGCAAACATTCTTATTGATGTTAAGTGGAGATAAGAGCCATAAAAACAATCTGAAATTTTATATCAGTCATATGACCCTTGTATGCAAAGTGTTTGATGAAATTCCTTGAGCCTTCAATCAGCATTTTGAGGTCAGATTTGAGCAGGGTCATTACAGTGGTATCAGAGCCAAGAATCTTGCCAGCCTATTGGGTAGATTGCACTTTGTTTCAGCTACTTGATTGTAGATCAGAATTTATATTGGTTAAGAAATGGTGTCCAAAGAAGAAATAGAGATTGCTTTCCAATAATACCGTGCACTTCCACAATGGATCAAAAATGGCCTTCCATTTGTTGAGTATATGGAGGATCCGAAATATTATCACAAGCAAGCAAGAAGTCCAATGACATGTGAGCAGTCAAGGGTGAATAACATATTGAATGCCTTGCTAGAACAACAAGAAAAAAGCTTGAAAAGGATGAATAAAATAGCTGAAGAATGGAACAAGAGGATGAAGAAATATGGCGAGACATCTAAAAGTCTCCATGGTGAATTTTCAGCAGCTAGTGATCAACTTGTTGTTGGTCCTAAGGAGAATCACATAGTGGAAGATTCGGAGCACAAGACACTTCATGAGGACTTCAAGAGTAAAGAAGAGCAAGTGATGATGGAAGACAACTTGGAGCAGCTACATGAAGATAAGTCTTCTTGTGATGTTTCATTGGGTGAAGAATTAGATTGTGGATTGATAAATGAAGGTCCATTGAAGACTCAAAATGTAGAGATGGTTGAGATAGTTGATCCTTTACTTAGTGGAATAGCCACTAGTGATGTGATTACACACAATGAAGGTGACACTCTACAGTGACATGATGTCATCACGGATTGGTTTGAGGATAGCCACATGGAGCATCATCATTTTTATGAAAAGGAAGTTGGTGATCATGAACAAGCCAATGATGTGATATCATCTTTTGATGGCAGCCCTACACCCATTGGTGGACATGAAGATATCAAGCATAAGAGGGCTGATTTTGTGTACTTTGGCATTGAAGAGATCAAAAGGTCTGAAAGGATGAATGAAGAGTGGATGAGAGAGGCCAAGAAGGCTAGATTAGTGGCTGCAAATGCAAGGAAACATCTTCAAGATGTGAAAGAAAAAGTCAATCTTTCCAACTTGGCAAGAAAAAAAGGAATTGATAGCATTAGAAGACTCCTTACTCAAAGGAAGGATGCACTTTGTGATGAGGTTGATAAGCTTGGTCAATCAAAAGACTTGGTACAATTTGAGGTTTCTTCATGTGTTGGGGAGGTTGATCACTCTCTTGAGGAGGTTGATGATGTTAGTGATGACACTCTTAGTGGATCAGCCACTCAAGAGTTGTCCTTGGAAGGTAATGAAGGCATCTACAACTCATCTTTGGATTGGTTACCTATTTCATATGATAGGGCAGCTATCTACTTGTTGGTTGGTGATTTTATTTTCTCAGAGTCTTCATTGATTGATGGTTGTCCTACTTGGAGTTCCATTGCACATCCATATTTGGCATTGTTTACATCAGCTATTGAGTGGATTCAGCAAGTTGTGCTAGTGCTACAGGAGCTACTTGGTGGTGAAAGGGACATTACACAGATCTTCACTTGGGATCCAGGTGGCTAGTGGACAAGCATAGTTGATTCTCCAATTCGGGCATCAAATGTTGTGACAGTTGAGATGGATTGACAGTTGTGAATTGCTTGAGGACAAGCAATCTTGGGAAGGGAGGACTGTCATGTCCCCGAATTGGAGGTATGGTGATTTAATTAAATTATTTAATTAAGTTGTCCAAATTATTGATAATTTATGAGGATAGCTTAATTGATGATTTAATTAAATCAAGAGATGTTATTAAATTAATTATTTATTAAGTTATTCCCATAAAATAAAATATCAAAAGGGATGACTTATTATTTAATTAATTTAATAATAAAAAGTGACTTAAGTGACTTAATAATAAAATAATAAAATAATAAAGTCACTTAAGGAATAATCAAGAATCTTCTAGAAGTCTCTTGGTGATGAGGTTGAAAAAGTATAAAAAGAGGCTTGGGCTATGCATTTGGACATCTTGAGTTGCAAACACTTTTCTACTACACTGCTGAAGCTGAATGCTTAGCTTATTGTTTTCCAGTCTTCGTTTGTGAAAGACCAAACCTAGCTGGTTAAGTGCCAATTTCGGTTGTGCAACACCAACCCTAGTTGGATAGTGGAGGAAGATACTTCAGTCTTTCTCATTGGACTTATTGCAATCATTGGAGGTCATTTTTGGAGAGGTTTATGAGATATTTTGAAGTCTGCAATTTTGTTTCAGTCTGCAGATCAGCCATGAGAGAAATTACATTTTCATTCGTTGCTCTTCAATAAGGAGATATAATTTTGTGGGCACTTGAGGGATTGCTTCCTTTGGTGTTGGCAATCATTTTCATAACAAATTCGAGGAGCTTAGAGGCTGTATTTATTTTTCTAAAGAGTTGCCAGGCAAGAACAGGGGTGGCTGCTGTAGGTGAAGATTGTGCATCATTGAAGATTGTTTTGAAAATACCAAGTTGCCATTTCATCATCGATTTCCTTCAGCATATTATTACCAGGTTCCTTTATGTATTTGCATGCTTTGCATTGTCATATTAGATTATTTTAGTCGCTGCCTTCCTGCAGCTGTAGGTGCATATTCTATATCATATTTGTAATAGCATTATTCATTCCATTGTAAGCCAAGAGTCTTGGCATTGCATTTTGAGTAGTTGCAATCATCATATCAACATTGTATAACAGCCTTGTATTTGGATTTGCACTTAATGAAGGAGTTATAAGGTTGTATGACAAATGTTTGACAAATTGCCTCTGGCTGTAGCTTTCATTCCCTCATGTTAGTTTGCATACTAAATGTTTGTAGAAATGTCATAGTGCTGTAGATGGTTATTGGCATTAGGGAAATTACATGAGAGGTGTTTGTAAAAATGTTTCTTCTATGTAATTACATTTCTCTCAATTAGTATGTATGCCAAGTGTTTGTGAAAATACCTCTTGGCTGTAGGTGTGCATTTGCATTTAGAAATTCATTTATATGCACTTGAAAACACAAAAAGAGTTGCATCTTCATTTTAGAACTTTGAATACATATCTTAGAAGTTATTTCCAAGCATTTGAACAACATTTGCATCCATCAAATCAAAGACAAAGCAATCTGAAATCAATTACCAGCAAATTGAAGATTGCATACAAAGTGTTTGTCAAAATTCCAAAGGCAGAAAATCAGTGTTTTTGGATCAGATTTGGCAAGGCACTTTACAATAAGCGTCTTTTTCTTTAGACACTTTTTGTCTTATTTTTAGGGCTACAACTTACCTATATTAAGTTCTTTAAAAATATTTTATTCTAGGGTGGCTGGATATTTTTAGGTCAGATTTTGGTGTTTAAAACAATCTAAAGCAGATTGTGTTCACCTAGTTCATGGGTTATTTATTCACCCTTGACATCATTATTTTATTGTAATCCAAACTGCAGATAAATGCTGCTGTGATTTTCTCCAGATTGCAGACTTCTTTTTATGTTTTCTCCAGATTGCGGACTTCTTTTTATTTCAGCTTATTGTTTTAGGTTTTCATACTTTCAGTTTTCTGTGCATTCAGGTTAAGGCACTCCAACTGTGGGTTTGGTTGAAGGTCAAGATTCGTCAATTTTTTCAAGTCCCTCAATGCAGAATCTGCATTCCATGTGCTGAATGTAACACAAAACCCCATGGATTTGACTTTCACTGGTTTGTGCTTCAGCTTTTAAGTCAAGTGGCTGGTAGTATTGAGTCTCAACACTCAAGTTTAAACACCCAAATGACATGCAAGCCATGTTTATGGCATTTAATCATGGCTATCACATTCAAGACCATGAGGAAGTTTTGATGACCTTGACAAGTCATGAATGTGACATACCTCAATAGTCAAGGCCATGTACAAGCCCTGGGAATTTTGTTGGAACAGGTAGCCCTCATATGTGGTGTCTAAGCCAAAGCAAAAGCCCCACCAAAAAATTGAAGGGAGCGTTTAAAAAAAAAAAATCTGATGGGTTTGAAAGTAATGAGTAATCCAATAATAACTTGTCACCTTTCTTAAAAAAATAAAAGATGAATTACCTTTAAAAATATTTCTAAGAGGAACTAAGTATGCCACACGTGATCAATACTATGTTCAACCAGGCAAAACGTCTCACACTCCTCTCTCATACTGACAGTTTGTAGTTTCTGTTGCTAGTTTACAGTACACATTTCAGAAAATCTTGTCTGTTTGAATGTAGAAAACTTAAGGAATGCAAATCATCTACATAGAGAAATGAGAGTACATAACTGTTCCAAATTCCAATAAAAAATGTAAGAAGATCAAGAATAATTCATTTTACTTTCATTTCAAAAAAATCAGATAAAATGACAATGTAGATTTAAATATCTGCTATTTTGAATGAAAAAGTGCTTAAATGAAAGATAAACTCTATTGTTCATATCAAGCTCAAAGTATTGTCTTTTTTTTGGTCTTCTTTCTTTAAGTGGGCTAATTCTTTTTATAAATCTGAAGTAGTAAGATTTAAAGATGTTAGATGAATTGTGGCTATTACAAGTCCCTTTATTAGCCCTTGTTGTGTCATACCCACATTTTGGCCAGAGTTCGTAGGGAAAACCATACTGGATATCTATATGGGCAGTGGATCATAACTGATTGATGGCCACTTTTTAGTACAATTTTTTAGTGTAGAGCATACCGGTAAAGTCCTTTGTTTGAGCTTTTTTGGTTATGGATAGGGTTTGCAGTTGTAGAAGAAACATATTGCACTAGTCTCAGGCAGTAATGGCCTTGTATCCTATTTTTGAACAGTAGTGGCATCTAAAGTAACTGTGATCAATGGTCAAGATGTTTAAGGAAAACATAGCCATTTTGAAACTAATCCTTCCTAGCCTGCAATATTACTCTTAAAAGAGATACCTTGTTCATATAGGTCATTAGGAGTAGTATCTAAGTAAAATCTTAGATGGTATATCCCATCACATTCCAAACCGCATACATTATGTGCCCAGAATTGAGAGATGAACTTGAAATTCTATTTCCTTTTCCTATGCAATTAAAGTTACAGACTCATATAAGTGACCCATTAGATAATGCCCTTGATTGACATCCAAGCAGTTTTTAATATGGCTAGTTGGGTACTTTTGCAGGATATTGAACCATCTTCTAAGATCTTTGAATGGGAACCTATAAAGTAAGAGTTTTCTGTTCAACATTGAACTGATCATTCTTAGGTTAATTTTCTTTGCACTGGCTTCATTGAATGATTGTTTACTAGCTTAACATTGTTTTTACAGTGAAGGTATGATGGTATGTAGAAGATGACAAAAGAATCAAATTTTTTTTTGCCACATTTCATATGCATAATGAATTTTCGAATGGATGTTCTTTTAGATGATTTCTGTGACTTTTTTTTCAGCTTCGACATTGTCAAATCTGAGCACATTTGTTCACTTTGAAATATAACTGAAAATAGAATATCTACTGTGCTTAACTAATCCAAATCCTTTACAGAAATTCAAAGTTACAAATCACCGAATCCTCAAATATTTATTGCCTACCTTCTTAGGGAAGGGCATGAACAACCAGAGGCTTAATTTTTGAAGTCTCTCTCTCTCTCTCTCTCTATATATATATATATATAAAATCAGGTTTTAGGCCCATCAATGCAATATTCATAATTTTTATTTTTAGAATATTTATTTAAATGAATAAAACATTGTAAGATTTTTATCTATTTCAGAAAATATATCACTTTCATTTTGGCACACTTCGATTTATCCAACTGGTTTTTATGAAGTGGTCAGATTTATCTAGTTGGTTTTAGCTGCAGATGTAGGATAATTGACTACTAAAACTAGAAAACATTGAAAAGGCTGTCCCAATAACAACTGAATATATCAGATGACACTGATAAACTCTTACCATTGGAACTTTGTTTTAGTTGCAAAATTGTAAATAGCAAGATGAAGTTAAATAATAGTTTCTTAAATCATAGATACACAACGCCTAAATTGTAGTATGAACTTTTACAGCTTAGAAGATTGTATTCTTTCATGCCTTAAAGATTTGTATTTTATAAATTCGTACTTGCAGCTTTTGGCAGGACTATAGCTGCAACACAGGACCATGTATCAGTTGATGCAGATCTCAATGGGTTTGATCCAACGCACAATTAGTTCAGTTATGTATTGGATGTGCTGGACGGTGAGCATAATAATGAAGTAGAGACAAAGAGTAAAACTGACAGTGATGATGAATGGTTTCACTTAGACCAATTTTTAGGCTCTTTTGTAATTGTTGTAACCAGATTGTACAAAATAATATTTGTACTAAAATTTTGCTACAACCACTACATACTCCAGCAAATCTGGAGCACTCACTGGTACATGTCCTCTGTTTTTTTTGGTAACTGCTTTGGTTTAATATAATACAATATCATATTTACTTATTAGAAAGAGGCTTCTTGGTCACTATATATTAATGTGAATATTTTGTTGAACTTTGCATGGAATTTCATTTATGCATATTGCACTAGTCCTTGGTTTATGATTCTATTGAGTGCTGGCATACTCTGTTCATTTTGTTAGTCCCTAAATTCTATAATTTTTTAGATAACAGACTAGATTGATGTTGTCCAGCTTCAACAGACATTATAAACTGATTTGATGTTTATTCTATAAGGAGGTATTTTAATCCATTGCTTAATCAGATTTAAGCTATGCTCTTAATTCCACAGCTTAATCCAACTCAGTGGACGTGAGACCTAATCTATTGAATTCTCTAACAATCTCCACTTTCTCAAAACTGCCTTGCCACTTTCTTAAAACTGCCCTGCTAGCACTGGCAGGAACTACGCTGCACTGCAGCTCTTGTGAAGATCCGCACGGGCCTATCACCAAGATATTCACCTTGTAATACTAGTGCAAGTCTGCAAGTCGACTGCCTTAATCACCACAGATTCTCTAATATTAAACGATAATCATAATTAAAATCTGAAGCTCCCAAAATAAAATGCTCAATATATATAAATTATGTCCAAACGATTGTGATTCTGGATCGACTTCTACCCCCGCTTAGCATAAGAAATTGTGTAACATCAAATTATCATTAGGCAATGTTATCAAACTGTTCGTATTGCCTTTACGGTTGGCATGGCTCACCAACGATAATGCAATTAATGATTTACTATATGATTTAACGTAAATGTTATCACTATGTTCCGATTACTGATTTTAACGAGACAGTTAAAGTTGTGTCGAGTACGCTACTCCAAGAATTGTGGAGGCATATTACGCGCTAGAAAACAATTAGGTCTCGATGATTCAAAATTATACGTTTTATTGAGTTCTAAAGTGGGAGAAAATTCAAATTTCATTATGGTAAGAAGGAGGTGGGGAACATATTCCCACATTCTTTAATTTTAAATATGAAAATAAGTAAAGAAAAAATGGGTCCCCGTAATACTAGGGAATTTTCTAAAAAGGGATAGTTCTCTTTGTTTATTATCTTTCAATTAAAGAGAAATTACTAAAATTTAAATATAAAAGGATTGCAATAAGATTTAAAAGTATTCTAAAAGATTGCAATAAGATTTAAAAGTATTCTTTTTAGAAAAGGGGAGGCTTCTTTCAATTGTTATTATCCTTATTCATTTTTTTTTCTTTTTAAAATCAACAAATTAATTTTGTATAAATTAATCTAAATTTAATTAATATTCTTAAATCTTGTAATTATTTTTAAAGGTTTAGAGTAAATAAAAATATACACATATAAATATGTTATTTATATATTCATTTAAGGTGGATAGGTAATTAAACTATTAATGGTTAAAATATAAATAAATAAAAATAATAATTTAATAGTCAATATAAACTATAAACATTCTACCCACTTCTGTATTTGATTTTCAAAATGAAATGTTAGAAGTGGATTTCTTTGTAAACTGTCATGATGTCATAAGAAGGGTAGGGTTAACAAGTAAAATAATGTTTTGTCAACTAAACCTTAAGATTAATAGTAAATCAGATTAATGATATTTATATGATTCCTCCACGTGAGAACCCATACCATGGAGTTCTAGCAAGGACAGTAACTTTCATGTGAAAGTGAGCATCAACTTTTGACGAGAAGTTAATATTTTAGTAAACCCTATATTCGAAGTCAACCCAAATTCGTTTTTCATTCCCTTACCTTCAGTGATGGTGTCGCATAAACTACATCACCCAATGCACATTGTATGTATCATGCACATCCATGATTATTATATGATAGTATTTTGTAATATTGTTTCAAAAAAAATTATTAAAAAAAAATTGGTTGTATTCTCGTCAGTTTTATTTATTTATTCTTTGTTGAAAAACTTGGGCATGACAAAAGGATCAATGAAAATGTATATCATTGTTTGAAGGGGCCCACTGTATTGTTGTAATTAAATGGTTAACCTAACGTAGACAAAAGATAACATAATTAATCCAAACAAAATAACTATACAAAAAATCAAGAATAATTGTGAGCACCCCTCTCCCATTTCTCGCTAGTCAAGCATCTTTCCATTTACTTGAAGTGTTCCTCAACTTTTATTGTTTAATTATTCTCCACCTCCTCCAACTTTTCATATCACATATTCATTCTATGAAAACCATTTAATTAAATATCCATGTTATCATAAACTTAATCTTTGCTAGATAATCCAATAGCATATCTGGAAAGTGATCTACATTGTACCCTATGCATATAATTTTATGAAGCCAAGGTCATAGTCTATAAAGCCAAATTCTTAAAAAAAAAGACAAAAGAAAAAGAAGTTTCTTAAAATTGAAAATAAAACTTTACTCCTTGAATATTAGTTTAGGTACGACACAATGCACATTATTATAGTGCAAACCTTTTTTTAGATCACTTCATTTATTGTAAATAATAATCTCTATAAAAACATTCTCCATGTTTAAAATCATGAAAATAATTCACATCTTACAACAATTTCTCTTATAGCAATTGTGGTGATAAATTTTATTGTAGTATTGCAATCAACACATTTGGAGGTTCTTCACAACTCGATAGTTGTTCTTAGAGGGCATATCTAATAAACCAAAATAAATTGCCAACTTTTTCCTATTATGGTAGAGATATAATTGTTTTTCCTCCTTTCCATATCACCAAGTAAATGTCTTGAATCAGGAAAAAATTTCTCCAACTTTTATCTTCTATGTTTGAATATGTTTTTTTTTCCTACACAAAATGCATGTACCATTTTCTGGTTTTCAATCCAACTACATCTAGTGATCTTTTAATTTTTTTATTTTACGTTAAACTCCTTATCATTTGAAGCTCACACCATTTTCCCACTTCTCTTATATAGATATTTGATAAAGTCACATCACTTTTAGGATCAAAATAAATAACTAAAAATTCATTTAAATACTTCTAAGATTGCAATCCCATGGAAGGGCTTCAAGATCTATTTTTTATTTTGAGGCATTCCATGACATCACATTGTTTTGAGGAATTTTGTGAAATAGTTCATGCTTGAGGCATTTTTTTGAACAGTTCACGTGCCTTGTCTATGCTTTCACTTTTTGCATACATGTCTATTGGAGAGTAGTAGCAACTACAACATTTGACAAAATTTCTCTATCCTTTATGCTTTGATGGATGCCCATATGTTGCTCCAAATCTCTCATTTGGAACAAGCTGGTAGGATGCTAGTAAAGGTTGCATAGACTAGATTCACACTTGCAAATTGTATTTGCTTGAAATGGATGTTTCTAAAGACCTTTCAACATTCCATTTTGTGGATATCTTGCAATCACCGCATTCCATGAAACCACATTTCTTTGAGGCATTCAGTCAAACAGCTCATGAGCCTTGTCTATGCTTCCACATTTTGAAAGCCATTCCAACTACATCTAATAAAAAGATGCATATCCTTTATGCTTTTATGAAAAAAAGTTCCATCCACCAAACTTCAGTAGCAACGTGAGAACAACTTTTAAATTTTAGTTTTTGTTTCTCTTATGCACGAGAATTGCTGACTGTTGGAACTGTTGACCACTCATTGTAACAACGAGTGTCTATTGGAATAAAAATGGGTTAGAGAGTGGGACAGATTAAGTGGGCCCCAATTGAGCCACCTAAGCGGTCAACGCTTAATGTGTGCTGGTTAAGCCCAACCTGATTGCATACCCTCAGGGATGGAATTTAAAGGTGTTTCAATCCTTACAATTATCATTTTGATTGGGTAAGATGTTAATTGTACTTTAATCACCATAAGGCCCAAGATTATTTGACTCTTGATACATTACCAAGGTAACTAAACCTATAAGTATAGCTAAATGGTTACCCTAAATATGAGCCATCAACCTAAATTTCATGCATCGGGAAGAAGTTTTATTAATATAATTCCTTGTGCAATGGATGTAATAATTGTTGGTAGTTGCTCTTCATGAAAAAGCAGATATGACTCAAATCGGTAGATGTATTAATTTATAGTAAATTTTATATATGTGAGTTATTCATATCATGTTAGATTGAATAACTTTTATCAAACGCAAGGTAAATATGTAAATGATAAAGATAAGTGTGATTTGGATGTTTAAAATTTTGAATAAATTGTCAGAATAAATATGTTTTATTCATTTCAATAGTTAAGATCATAAACTTGCTAATAATGTGTAGCAAGGATTGGGCACTTTAATTTTTAAGAGCAGGTTATGACCATCCAAATGGTACCAAACTAATGAAATGCAAGTTTGAGGTACACCAATTTGGTTAATATCAAATTGATAATGTAATTATGAAGATTTCATTTTCGTTAATTATTTCATGGGCTATTGAAAGTTTCAAATTGTGTAGGTATGCAAATGGCCAATGGATGAAACAAGAAGATCACCATGACCCTAGTTACCTTGTTCCATGTTGTAAAACTAGCAATCGCACCTTAGTGTGCAATGGGTACGTCGAAGAGGTGTGGAAGGTCAATTTGAAAATAATTGGTTTTTTTTCATACATTTGGGTAATACATGAGATCAATTGGTAGGTCACTTAGAAAATGATTTTGTTTGTTTATTTATTATTATTATTGATTTTTTAAATTTTTTTATTATATAATTATATGTTATTTTTTATTTGTATGTATTAACTATTATATTATTTTACTTTTTATTAATATATCAAGTTCTCATTATGTTACATTACTATTATTATATTATTAATGATTAGATTATGTATTATATTATATAATGTAATTATATTAAATTATATAAATATTTATTATATTATGTTATTATATTTTACTTAATATTAAATTATAATTTATAGTTGGTTTGCTATTATTCTGTAATTATGGAAATAATCTTTATTTTAATTTTAATTTTATTTAAAATTAAATTTGTAAATAATTATAGATATCATATAAACTATTTAAGAGTTATATTTGTATATTCATAAGAAAAATAATTTTTCTAAAAGAATTGTAAACATATAATTTATAATTTATATATTAAAATATAATAACAGATAAAATCTTATTAAAATAAACATATAATTAATTAAGAATATATAATAATATAGTAATTATTAAAATCTTATAAAGAAAAACAATATTTAACTATGTTAAAAGAATTGTCAACAGATAATTTATTATTTATATAGTATAATATAACAATAAATAAAATATTATAAAAAATAAACATATAATTAATTAATTATATATTACAATATAATAATTATTAAAATCTTATATTATATATATATCAAGCATATAATTTTAAATTATTATTTATATATACATCTAATCAAGCATATAATTTTTCTCAACATCCATGCTTAAGGGTTAGAGTTATTGTTAGGGTTAGCATTAAAGTTAGGGGTATGGTTCAATTAGGATTATTTTGGTTATGGCTATGATTAGGGTTTAATTAGATTAAGGGTTAGGAATCAATCCAGGTTAAGTTTAAGGTTCAATTATGTTTTAATTAGGGTTAGGTTTAAGGTTACAATTTTTGGTTAAGGTTAGGATTAGGGTTTTGATTTATGGTTAGAGTTACAGTTAGGATCAAGGTTAGAGTTAAGGTTAGGGTTAAGGTTAGGATTAAGGTTAGGGTTAGAGTTATAGTTAGGATCAAGGTTAGGTTTAAGGCTACATTTTAATTACGGTTACAATAAAATTAGGGTTCAATCATAAAGGGTTATGGTACAATTAGTGTTAGGGTCAAGTTAGGGTTATGATTAAGGTTCAATTACAAAAGGTTATGGTACAAATAGATATATGGTTAGGGTTAGGGTTATGGTTAACATTAGGGTTATGAGAAATAGGGTTAGTATTATGTTTAGGTTAGCGTTACAATTATGGTTTTTTATTAGGGTTATGTAAGTTAGGTTTATGATTAAGGCCTATGGTTTACAATTTAGGGTTAATATTTATGTCTTTTTGTTGGAATTAGAGTTGGGAATATGATCAGGGCTTTGGTTACGATAAGATTTCAATTAGGATTAGGGTTAGGGTTAGCTTAGGGTTGAGTTAGGGTTTAATTTTGCAATATGGTTGGGATTATGGCCAGGCTTAGGGTTACAATTAGGAATAGGGTTAGTGTTGGGAATACAATTATAATTAAGGTTACAATTTAGCATTAGGATTAGGATTATGGTTATAATTAGGGTTACAATTTAGGGTTAGGATTAGGATTAGGATTATGGTTACGATTTAGGGTTATGATTAGGATTCTAGTTAGGGTTAGGGTTCATGTTAAAGTTAGGGTTAGTTTAGGGTTACAATTAGGGTTTATGGTTTAAGGTTAGGTTTAGAATTATGATTATAATTAGGATTAAGGTTGGGATTAGGGTTAGGGTTTTGGATTAGGATTAGGGTTAGGGTTAGGGTTATGATTATGATTTGGGGTTAAGGTTGAGATTATGATTATGGTTAGTGTTAGGGTTAGGGTTACAATTAGGGATTTGGTTAAGGTTAGGGTTAATTTAGGTTACAATTATAGTAGATGGTTAGGGTTATGTTTATAGTTAGTTTAGGGTTAGGATTATGGTTTATGGTTACTAGGGTTAGGGAAAGTTTACAGTTACCATTATGGTTTAGGGTTTACTTTTTAAGGTTAGGTTTATAGTTATGATTATTGTTATGATTATGATTATGGTTAGGGTTAGGGCTAAAGTTAGGGTTATGAGAACTAAAATAAGGGTTAGGGTTAAAATAAATAAAATTAGGGTTAGAGTTAGGGTAAGGGTTAGGGTTGAGATTAGGAATATGGTTAATGTTAGGGTTAGGGTTAGCATTATGGTGTATGGTTACCTAGGGTAAGAGAAAGTTTATGGTTACTACATTATGATTTATGGTTTAGGGTTTAAGGTTAGGCTTACAATTATGACTATTGTTATGATTAGGGTAAGTTAGGGTTATGGGAAATAAAATAAGGGTTAGGGTTAAGATAAATAAAATTAGGGTTAGGTTAGGGTTATGGTTAGGGTTAGGATGTTATGTTTTAAGAAAGGGTCTAAATTTAAAATTGGCATAGTTGGCTATAATGAATGAGGGAAAAAAAAACTATAATTATTTCTTGTTGAAAAACAACCAACTATGACTTAAACTTAAATTTAGAGATTACCCTAAACCCTAACCCTAATACCAAACCTAACCCCAAACCAAACACACAACCTAACCCTACCCATAACCCTAACCCTAACCCTAAGCTTACTCCTAAACCTAACCCTTACCCTAATCCTAACCCCAACCATAACCCAAATCCAAAAATAACCCCTAACCATACCTCCAACCCTATAGACTAAACTTACATCTAACCTTAAATGATAAACCATAATTGTAAACATCACCTAATCCTAAATCTAACCATAAACCATAATTGTAACCCTAACTACAACACTCTTATCATTCAATTCAAATATTTATCTTTCATTAATCACCTACATTAACAATAATCATAACCCTAAATATAATCCTATCCCTACCCTAACCCTAACCCTAAGCCTAAACCTAATAATAAAATAATTAAAAAATAATATCATTTACTTTGTAATAATTATAAGATAATTTTAACAATAATATAATAGTAATATTATATATATTTATAATGACATATTAATAATCAAATAATACTGATATTAATAATAATGTAATTAAGAGGCTTTGAAATGGCGGAGCGGTGGAGGAACAAGGGTTTTCACAGGCATCAGGGTTTGTTTTATGAGGGGAGCCAAGCTCGCTGGCCTTTCAATAGGAGGCAAAGAGGAGGTACCATCAATGCAGGGAGGCAAAATGGATCCACAAAGGCTTGGCAGGCTCCGGGTAAACAGTTTTTTAGTTATGGTGGTTCTGGGAGTAGCTCCTATCCTAGCGTGGGAGGAAAGGTGTGTGGTGAAAGGTTTCGCTCAATGTACCAGAAGGGGCGAGTGGATTTTAGATCGCTGGAAAAGAAATTCTGGCGCCCAAAGATCCATCCTGAGAAGGGTGAGTCAAGTCAGCCTCAAAAATTTTTTTTGCACACAACAATGGTTACCCTTTTGATAGATAATAATGAGTGGAATGACTCTGTTAGTACATTCAAAGCACGTGCTATTTTTGTTCGCTGGGGTGGCCATTGGCCAGCACTTTCCAAAATGAAAGAGTGGTGTGATACGAACTGGGGCAAAGGATGTGATGTAAAAACTCTGGAAAATGGCTTTTATCTGGTGGTGTGTCAAACAGATCATGACAAAGATTGGATTCTAAGGAGTGGTCCCTTTTCCATGGATGGTCGAAGCCTTTACATTCTGGACTGGACCCCAAATTTTGACCCGAATAAGGCAAAATCTGAGGAATCTGAAGTTTGGGTTAGCCTAAAAAATCTACCGCAAGAATACTGGGATCAGGAAACCCTAAGAAATATTGGTAACAAACTGGGTCTATTTGTAAGATCGGAAATAGCGGTGGAAAAAGTCGATTGCAGTATGTATCCTCGTGTTTGCATTCTTAGGCAGATAGTTCACCCCTTACCGAAAATGCTAGAGTTGAAATCGGGTGAAGGAATGTGGTGCCAGAATCTGGTAATAGAGGATTATAGCAAGTCGGGAGGAAATCTGGTAGCTCCTGAAGTAACAGGGGCTTTGGGAATGCAGGCTGTTAAAGGAAAAGGGGTTGTCCAAGATCTACCTGCGGAGGAGGTGATTGCTCTAACAGAAGCTGTGGATGCTGAAAGGTGGCGTGATTCTAAGGAATGGGGCTTTTTGGAAGCCTTATCGGAGAGGTCAAGTTATGGTTTCAAAAAAATTTTCAGAGGCATGGGGTCTGAGTATCAGTCAGGAAATAGCTTTGAATCACTTTTCGGAATGCAGTCGGGATTCTCAGGAAAAATTTTCCTCGAATCTGAGGGCGTGTACGTCCAACTCTTCTGAGGAGGGCTCGGAGTTGGAGTTAACCTTGGTAACACCAAATAAAACCATAATGGTTTTATCCAAAACGCCAGTCCCAGAGAAGGAAAGTTTTTCAAAGTCTCACTCCTCAAATTTTGGGGATGATCAAAGGAAGAGTCAGGATCAGTTGTCTTTGAAAGGTAAAGGGTTTGATAACTTTGTTTTTCAAGAAGGGGTATGTCCTCAACCCATTGAGTCCATAATCAACAAGGAGCAGTTTAAGGAAGTTTCTCATGAGACTGGGGACTTCCAAAATGACTCAGACGACATTTCTTTTAAAGACATCCCAATATCTCCTATTCGAAACCTAGATAGTGCCTTTGAAGGGGTGAAAGACAGTGGGGGTTCTCTGGAAAGATCAGGATCTGGCTCAGACACAGACTCAGAGGAGGAAGAGGAAGATCTTTTGGGGTTAACTGATCAAGTTGGGTTAGTAGAGAAAAGGTCGTTAGACCAAACTTCTGCCCAGCTCAAAAAAGTCAAGGTTGGTGAGAAGAGAAGGCGTGGTCCAAAAACAAACAAGATGCGCCTTGAGATAGCGGGGAATGCGGCAGGTCAGAGCAAACTGAGATCAGGAAAAGGCTATGCCTTTTCCTGGAAGCCATGAAAATCCTATCGTGGAATGTCAGGGGCTGCAATGCCCCTGACAAAATACGTTTGATCAAGCGGTGTTTTGATCAAACGAGACCGAGTATAGCTATGCTTCAAGAAACAAAAATAAAGGAACAGGATTTTGCTTGTTTTCTAAAAAGTTTTAGCAGATGGAAAGGTTTCCTATCCGGGGCCACAGGGGCTTCGGGCGGTCTTGGCCTTTTGTGGGATGAATCACTTGTAGATGTCAGAATGGTGAGGCAAGATCGAAACTGGCAATGGGTTAGTGTGATTTCAAAACAGCTTGGTGCTAGTTTTGAGATTCTCAACGTTTATGGCCCCACAGGTAATCAACAAAAACTTCAGTTATGGCAGGAGCTCTCCGTGATTTTGAACTCTGAAAAAGATAGAATTTTTCTTATTGGGGGTGATTTTAATGCCATCCTTCAGCCGTCCGATAAGATGGGCGGTGTCTGCTAGGCTAGCCAAAGTCAGAAGGATTTTAGTAACTTTGTAATGCATAATGGGCTTTTAGAACTTCCATTCAGAAATGGGGCTTTCACTTGGACAAACAAGCGTAATGGCTTTCTGAACATTGCCAAAAAATTGGATCGCTTCTTTTTAGCTGGGGAGTGGGCGGATTAGCACTGGTTATGTGAGGTGGAGGTAACCCCCATTACAGGCTCGGATCACTATCCAATAAGCCTAAGAATTCAAGAGGATTCAAAACCGGCTCGTTGTCCTTTTAAATTTGAAGCAATGTGGCTACGGGCGGATGGTTTTGAGGAGCTTATTGCAGATTGGTGGAAAAATGCCCCGGTAAGATCGGATCACAAAGCTTTTACTTTTGTTAAAAAACTTCAATTTTTGAAAGAACAGTTAAAAAAGTGGAATAGGGAGTCTTTTAAAACTATTTTTTCTGAGAAGTTAAGAATGGAGGAGGATTTAAAAGCACTTCATGCTAGAGTGATTGAGAAAGGGATGTCAGAAGAAGACTTTGAACTTGAAAAAACTCTAAATAAAACCTATTCAGAGATACTTGCTCGTGAGGAGGTCTTTTGGAAACATAAATCAAGGGAAACTTGGCTTAAAGAAGGGGACATAAATACTAAGTTTTTTCATAATTCTGTTAAGGTTCGAAGGAACAGTAATAAGATTTTTGAAATCAAGAATAGTGAAGGTGTTTCTCTGACTGAGGAGTCTCTTATCGCCAAAGAAGCTGTGCAGTTTTTCTCGGGTCTTTGCAAGGAAGACAGGGATCTGGTAGATCCCGATTGGGAGTTGCTGGAAAACTTACCAAAACTAGTATCCGATGAACAAACGTCATGCTAATGGAAAAGGTGTCTTTGAAAGAAGTTAAAAAAGTTGTTTTTGGGCTGGGGGGTGACAAGGCTCCTGGACCGGATGGCTTCCCAGCCCTTTTCTTCCAAAAATTTTGGAAAATTTTGGCTCAAGATTTATGGGAAGTGGTGGAAGAATCTAGGAGTAGGGGTTTTGTGTTAAAGGATCTGAATAACACTTTTATTGCACTAGTCCCTAAAAGAAATGAATTGATGACCTTTGAGGATTTTCGCCCAATCTCCCTTTGTAATACCATATACAAAATTATCTCCAAAGTGATAGCGAACAGATTGAAAAAGGTGTTACCTTCAGTGATTTCAGCAGAATAGAGTGGGTTCTCTCCAAACAGATCCATTTTTGAAGGTGTCATAGTTGTTCATGAGGCTATTCACTCGGTAGGGTTAGCGAAAGTGGAAAAGTTTATGGTGAAATTGGATATCAAAAGGGCTTATGATGAGGTGAATAGGAGTTTCCTTTTAAAAGTCTTAGAAAGGTTTGGCTTTAGCAGTTGTTGGGTGGCCTGGATACAGAGCTGTATTAACACTCCCCGTTTCTCTGTCCTTTTAAATGGGAGTCCTCAAGGTTTTTTTGAGTCTAGTAAAGGTATCAGACAGGGAGACCCAATTTCTCCATTTTTGTTTATTTTGCTGGTTGAATCTTTGGGAAGGCTGATTATCAAGAAAAGAAATTGTGGGCAATGGAAAGGCATTGCTGTCGCGGAAGGGTTAGATCCGATTACTCATCTTCAATTTGTTGATGATACTTTTCTAATGGGCGATGCCTCTTTTAGAGAGGCTCGTGTTATAAAAACATCTCTTAATGCTTATGGGAAAGCCTCTGGTCAATGTATTAATTGGCGAAAATCAGAAGTTTTCTTTTTCCATGTTCCCATTGCAAAACAGGTGGAAATTTGTAGAATATTAGGAATGCGTGTGGGTTCCCTTCCTAGTAAGTTTTTAGGTATCCCCCTGTTTGGGGGATCGAACAAAGCTGAGATTTGGAAGGACTTAGTTGACAGCTACTTAAATAGGATGAGTAGCTGGAAGAGCAAATGGTTAACAGTTGCTGGGCGTTTGCTCCTGTTAAAAAGTGTTATTTCTGCTATCCCTGTTTTTTTTTATGATGTGTTTGAAGATTCCGAAGAAGGTGGTGAAGTCAATTGGCCAGCGCATGCGGAAGTTCTTTTGGAATGGAGCTAATGAGTTTGATAAAATCCCTTTGCTTGCATGGGAAAAAATATGTAACCCTAAAGAGAAAGGAGGGGCTGGTCTGAGAAATTGGAATGTGATGAATGAAGCTTTAGGTGCAAAACTTGTCTGGAGCATCTACACAAACCCGCATCTCTTATGGGTGAAAACTCTAAAGGCAAAGTACTTAGATTTAATGGAAGATACTCGGATTTTCACCATTAGAAATCCTGTAAAGGGATCGACAATTTGGAACTTCATTATGGATTGTAGACCTGTGATTGTTGATCACCTTACTTGGCAAATAGGTAATGGGCAGCAAGCAAAATTCTGGGACGATTCTTGGAATGGGTTCCCAATTCTGAAGGAAGCTGAAGGGGCTTAGGAGTTAAGGGAGTTTTTTCTCCAAAAATGGGGTGATAAAGTTTGTGACTATTTAGCACTCAAACAGGGACCTTTGGGGTTGGAATGGGTCTGGAAAGATGTTGATTGTGCTGAATTATCGGCTGTACAAATACAGAAAATGAAGGACTTCCTGAAGGGGCGTCAAATTCTCCTCTCTAATAGTGCTGATAAAGTGGTTTGGTGTGGTTCTCTAAACGGGAACTACTCAGTTAAAGTAGGGTATCAACTCTTGGACTCTGGTATGGAGGAAGTCTTTTGGGCAAAAAATTTATGTTGGAGCAAGGATTGTTTACCCAAAGCTGGTACCTTTGCTTGGTTGGCAGTAAAGGGTCGAATACTCTCTGGGGAAAGAAGGAAACGTTTGGGTTTTGCAGGGCCAACGAAGTGTGTCCTTTGTGATGAAGCTGAAGAATCAATTGACCACCTACTTCTACAATGCAAAATAGTTGTTTCATGCTGGGATGATCTCCGTTTAAAACTTGGGTGGCATGGCCCTTGGCAAAACTCATTAAAAGGTGTTTTTGAAGGGTGGCCGTTGATCAAGGGTGCTTCTTTCTTCTCAAGTGTTTGGGTTGTAAGCCCATCTATAGTGATCTGGGAACTATGGAAGGAACGGAATAGGAATTTTTGAGGATAAGGAGTCTATCCCAAGAATCAAAAACAGAATTGATCTTGCTATTACGGAAGTGGTAAATGCTGCGGTATCTCGTTCCCAACATCGGAAACCCTCCTTTACAGGAGAAGATAGCAGAATTCAAAGAATGTGGCCGGGTCTCAAGATCCACTTCGGGAATATGAGGGTGGAGCAAATTACTTCTCAGGTTTTTTTGGAGAGGGTTGTTTGGGAAAAACCGAAGGAAGGTTGGTTTAAGGCTAACTTTGACGGAGCTGCAAAAGGCAACCCTGGCCCTTCTGGAGCAGGGGCGATTCTCCGAGATAGTCAAGGAAATTTAATAGCCCTTGGGGCTCGGAAGTTGGAAGCTGGCTCTAATAATTTGGCGGAAGCAAAAGCAGCCCTCGCTGTTGAATTAGCTCTCTTTTTGGGAATTAAAAACTTACATCTGGAAGGCGATTCACAGGTTATTGTTCAGGCAATCGTAAATGGGGGAGCACTGGCTTGGCATTTACAAGTAATTGTTAATGCTATTCTAAATGCTTTAAAATCCTTTGATCACTTTGAAATCAGTCACATTCGGCGTTCGAGTAATTGTGAAGCTGACTCTTTGTCCAAGTGGGCAATCTCTTTTGCAGAAACCGGAGAGTTAAGATGGGAGGACTTCCGCCACGTGGAGTAATTTTTGGTTTAACTTTCCTGTTCCTTTTTGCTCTGGTGTTAAGGCTTCTGCCGTGGCAAGTTGACATCCTTAGTGTTGGCGTATTGATTTATTATGTACATCAAATAAGGATGTGATATCATGAAGGTACAAGGATATTTATCATTGGCAGTGCGTTTTAATGGTGGTGAGGAGTGTGCGTTTGTTTTTGCTTTGATAATGGCTCAGCGCCGGCGTTTGCAAGCTCTGCCTGAGGTTTTCTATGATGGAAAGGACAAAAAATTAATGTTATTCTGGTACGTGCTTTGGTGGGGGTGGCGCAAGTTGCATTTCGAGTCAGGGGAAGGACGTTTAAATCAGTTTGTGGTGTCTTCTGTTACAAAAGCTTTATCTGTTTTAAACAAGCTTTGTTCGGTTTTCCTTTCGGTTTCTGTCTGGTTTTTCTTGGAGGTGGGCTGTGTGTTGAAGTGCGGAGTGAAGCTGTAAAAATGGAAGCTATGTATGGCTTCGACACAAAATTGCAACAACAGGGTTTCTTCGGTCCTGTTTCAAAATTTAGGCTGTGGTATTTGCTAAAGAACCCGCAGGAGGAGATAATTGAAGCGGTTTTGGAAGCTCTGGGACCGCACTTCATGGAAGCAACTCATCGTGGTCGTCTGAATACGGACATTGCCTCGATGCTATTTGCTTGGGGAATGGAATTGAATGAAGAGGTTGAGATAATCAAATGGGTGATGAGATCTCTTTTTGATGAAGAACTGCTGGGGAAAATGGATTCTTTGGTGGAATGGGCAGTCCCAGGGCAAGGTTATGATGTTTCTGAAGGAATTGAAGACATGGATGAAGCGACTGAGGAGGGGTTACTACCGTTTGTGAGATGGAGGAGACGTGTGGATAGGGAGGAGTATAAGATCTCAATCTTCACAGCGTGGGAGCATTTAAAGTTTGTTCTGCGACAAGAAGATGAAGAAGAGAGACGAAGGAATAATGGTCAATCAAGTAGCTCAGCAAGGCGAAGACACTTCAAAGGCAGGGGTCGTGGCAAAAGAGGAAGGAACGCTAGATAACTATCCCTCTCTGAGTGTTGTATGTGGTTTTTTGGCTGGTGGTGCATTCTTGGTATGGTTTTTGTTTTCTCTGGAAAACTCGGGAAGAATGCTTTGCTTTCAAACTCTGGTGCTTCTTTGTTTTCGGGGTGGGTTTGCTGGTAGCAATGGTGTCTTGCAAAAGCGGTTTGGTGGGGTAAGACTATGGTGTGGGTTTGTTGGTTTCTGCTTGTTAGTGCTTTGAGCGCTGTATACTGTTGCTACTGGTAACAGCGTAATAGTTAGTTTCTCATGAAATGCATCTCTGTGGCATTTTCTTTGATTGTAATATGGGTTTGGTGGTTTTTTGTTTCTCCTGTTTTGTGCTCGCCGATAGTATGGCTAGAGCAGTGGGTGCTTATCACACAGGGATATCCTGTTACAGTCGATGTAATCTTTTTGTTACTTTTATTAATAATAATATAATATTGTAAAATAAAATAAAATAAAATAATAATGTAATTAAATTAAAAATATAATAATATTTTAGTAATTATAGTAGTATAATACTTATATTAAATAAATAATAATATAATATTAACATTAATAATAAAAATATACTATTGATAATAATAATATTATCATTCAATAATAATAATAATAATAATTTTTTTTTTTCACAAATATGCTTTCAGCACCCATTCTTCAACCTTTGCAAGTAGGTAGGGAGATGGAGTAATTGTTGGAAGCAATACCAACAATTGTATCACAAATGGACAATGATATGTTACTTAAGCCATTCACGCTTGAGGAGATTAAGCTTGTTGTGTTTTCTATGCCTCTAGATAAAGCTCCAGGTCTGGATGGATTTATAGCTTGCTTCTTCCAAAAATGTTGGGATTTCATTGCTCACGATATTATTCAAGCTTTGGAAGAGTCTTAGACTTCATTGTACAATGCTAAAGTAGTTTAATGTTACCAATATAGCTCTCATTCATAAAACATCCTCTCTGAAATCCTTGTCAAAATTCAACCCAATTTTATTATGTAATGTGATGTACAAAATTTTCACAAAAGCAATTTATTTACGTTTAGTGCCTATTATTTCTAATTTAATTTATGAAGAGCAAGGAGGTTTTGTTCCTGGGAGGGAAACTGTGGAAGGAGCTTTAATAGCTCATGAGGTCTTACATTCTATCACAACAAATGTCATACCATCATTGATAATCAAATTGGACATGATGAAGGCGTATGACAGGGTGGATTGGTCCTTCCTTTTGCAAGTTTTATTGAAGTTTGGATTTCATCCAAAATTATGTAAATGGATAATGTATTGTTTGAAGGGAGCAAAATTTTTCAGTTCTTGTCAATGGTTCGTAGGCAGGATTTTTTAGTTCAACTAAGGGTGTAAGATAAGGAGATCCATTGTCTCCTTTTCTTTTTATTATTTTGGCTGAGGCTTTGAGTAGGTTTGTGCACAAGGTTCATACTCAAGGTAATTGGAAGGGAATCTTAATTCCTCCTACAAATATCACAACTACTCATTCTTTGTTTGCAGATGATACCTTATTATTTGGGAGGGCAACAGTTTTGGAAACCAAACAAATCAAGTATGTTCTTGATAAATATACCTCTGCTTCTGGTCAAAAGATCAATCTAGCCAAATCAAAGATATATTTTTTTAATGCCTCATCAGTTCTAAAGGAGTGAATTGTCAACATTTTGGGCTTCCAAGAAGCAAAATTTTCCAAGTAAGTACTTAGGCATTCCTTTTTTTGCTAGTGCAAACATGGTCTCCTACTGGGACAAGGTTATAAAAAGCTTACAAGCAAGAATTGTAGGATGGAGGGGAAGATGGTTATCAATTTCAGGAAGGATTTTAATGATTAAATCAGTTCTTTTTGCAATTCCAAACTACTATATGGCTGTTTTAAAAGCTCCTAGAACTATTATTGTGCAAATTGAAAATTTGATCAGGAACTTTCTTTGGAAAGGTAATATGGATGAAAAAAAAAGAAAATTCCTCTAGTTTCTCTAGATAACTTATGTTGATAAAAATTGAAAGGAGGGGTTGGTATTCACAACTTAATTGCAAGAAACATTTCACTAGGTGCTAAGCTTGTTTGGAATTTATATTCCAAGCCTCACACCAAATGGTGTAAAATTATGTAGAAAAAATACTTAGATTCTAGTGCATTTGACTGTATATTTTCAAGTCTTAACCCTCCACAAGGCTCAGTTATGTGGAATTTTTTGTTAACTTGTAGAAAATTTATTTTTGGTTAGAATCATGGAAAGGACACTTGCCTTTGAATACAATGCAGGAATTTCATCAAATACAACAACATATAACCCCAATTCGGGGTTCAAAAGTAAGTGAATACTTTCAAGAAACATATATTCTGACAGGAAGAGTAATTTGGAAAAGATTTGCAGCTCCTTTACTGCCTGAGATTCAACAAACAAATCTAAATAACTTGTTACTTGGTAGAGTTGTTTTTGTCCATAATGCTACTAATAAGCTTATTTGGGCTCCCTCTAAATCAGGTCATTATATAGTAAGATTGGGTTACAAAGCATTAGTGAATAGAGAGGTACATTCAAGTCCACAAAGAGCTTTGACTTTTTGTTGGAACTCTGTAGTATTACCAAAAGAAATTTGTTTCACATGGCTAGCCTTAACAAACAAGATCTTAACAAGTTCAAGATTGCATGGTTTAGGAATTGTAGATCCTTTTAATTGTGTATTATGTGGATCAACTTTGGAGGATATAAATAATCTATTTCTATAGTGATCTTTTGCAAATGCTTGTTGGAAATTCATCCAAGTAAAGTTAAGCTAGTATGCTCCTCTTCCAGCTACACTTTGGGATCTTATATAAAGTTGGCCCCTTCTATATCAATCGTCTTTGTTTGCAATTCTTTGGAGAATTATACCTTTTGCTGTCTTATGGTGTATTTGGTGGGAGTGAAATAAAAAGGATATTTCGCAAGCAAATGCCAAATATTGATCAAGTGCTTCACAAATTGGAATTTCAATATGTGAAATAGCTAATTCTTTTGTGCATAATGTTAAACATGCTGGTTTAATTTTCATAGATTGGGATTCAATGCAATTAAAAATTTGGAAAAGTTTGGTCATTCCTTTTAGAGGAAATTTACAAGTTCCTGTCATCAAAAAAGTTGATAGAACAAAGGTAATATGGAAACCACCTTCAGCTGGTTTTGTCAAGTTGAATTTTGATGGGGCCTCTAAAGGTAACCCTGGGAAATCAGGTGCAAGATCTATGTTGAGAAATTCAAAAGGTCTATTAATTAGTGCAAAATTAATAAAGTTACCCTTAGGAACAAATAATATTGCAGAAGTACAAGGCCTTTTGTTAGGATTAAAAATGGAAATAAATTTGAATTGTTTAAAGCTTCATGTAGAAGGTGATTGTAAAGTAATCATCAATGCTTATAGGGACAAGAAGAATTGTAGTTGGAAAATCACATATTTTCTTGTTTAGGTTTGGAGATTACTAGATGCCTTTGAAAATTTTTAGAGCACACATACTTACAAAGAAGGGAACCATTTATTAGATCAATTTGAAAATTTTGGGTGTGAGCAAGATCAAGAGGAGATAACTTATGAGGAAGGGTTAAACAACATTACATAGGATCAACAATTCATTGTAAACAAGGAAAAGATTATCCCAAACGTGTAAAAGTGTCAGTATCATTAAATGGCAGATTGTTATGTTGGCTAATCATGGAAGAGTCCATATTGCTTTCTCAAAGGATCAAGTAGACTAGTTTGATCTTATTGTCGGGCTTGGTTGTGATCAACAAAAACTTTGAAATGTTAAATTTTAAAAAAATAATGTTTATTATTTATGCATGACTTCTTTCATCAGTATCATTACACTTGGTGTTACATCCTAAAGGTTGATTTCAAATAACAAATTGTTTTCTATTTGGTCACGTTGAAGATAACGAGGGGATGTGGCACATGTTGCAATGATAGCCCATTGATATGTTCATATGTCATCAAGGTGTGACATCTGCTGCCTGTGTCATCAAATGATCACTCACTAATCCAATGGTACAAGCAAGTGCTAATTTTTGATGCTAGATGTGTGTGGTGGAAGCACACATGGTACTTTCCAACAACAAAAGTATTCATCACCTGAACTTGGTGATTGTGATTTTCAAACACACTAAATTTTTGCGCATGTCAAGGTCTTTTCAAATTTTACTATGGGTGGGATTTAAACAGATGGTGCTTGTTTTAAAGGAGTAATCAAATTACACATTTAAAAAAAAAAAACAGGTGGAAAATGCTTGCAATGCTATTAATCTTAATTAGTACAAGTGTTATATGTAGCTGATCAAGCGTATTAACTACACATCACTTGTAATAATTAAGAATATCTATCAAAATAGAGTAAAGATTTGTTACGTGCGAATTGAGGGTGAATTTTTCTTGGAACAATTGAATTTTTCGCGTCTTGTGTAATCCTCATGATGGTTATCAGCTGCCGTCGTACAAAATTCCTGTTTTATAAGTTGTGATGCTCTCCATTACAAGTATTATGGTTCTTCAAAGGTTTGGGTTTTCTTGGACTACTGTGAATAAGGAAATGGCATCTTAAGCTTTTGCTAGTTGGAGGGCTCTATATAAAGGATAATTTTATCTCTTTTTGTGCTTTTTTGGAATTGTTCTCTGCGTCCTCATTTTGTTTGGTCCGTTACTTAAATTTGGTTTTTAGTATCAACATTTTGGTGGGGACTTTTGGCTTTCATTGTGGGAATTCAATTGGGGTTCTTTTAATTTTGGGTCATAATTGTATAAATTGCAAAGTTCTTTGGTGCGCGGTGTATTTGATGGAATATTTGTACATAAATTTTAGGATTGAAGTGTAAATTAGGGAGGGTGAACTTCCTTTTTCATAAGAGGTAACAAAGTTTTAGTTATCTAAAGTTTTCTGAATGTACTATTCGAGTCTGTTGGATAGTATTAAAACTGTTCTAGGTCATGAAATCTTATGCTCAGATTCCCCCAGACTGCTTTTCCCCACTCAAGTGCTTGCCATATTCTTGTTGAATGTAATGGACCTGGTGCAATCTTTCCATTTTATTTCAATTATGGTAAAAGAGTCAGTTTCATCAAATTACCTCAATGATGATGAGCTCCTTTAGGCTACTCAAACATATAAATTGGAGAAAGGAAAGGCTTACATTGGAGGTCTCTTTCCTAAGAATTATATTAGGAAAAAAGTGGCATATAGAGAGGTTTATGGAACCATTAAAAAAGGTCTCCATAATGATGACCCTTGGACATTGAATAGGGTTCTCAACACCCATGCTCATGAGCTCAATCCCCAAATGGTGGATAAATGTAAGGAAAAATATTTTGCAGTTTCTTTTCTTCTCACCATATTTGTCATGGCTCTATAGCAATGACATTAGCTAGAGACATTCAAGATTCTCCAATTGCTGAAGAAGTGGGTGAAGGACAGGGACACAATGATTTTGATCATATCACTAGCATAGTTGATGCCTCAACAAACACTGGTACATTGGATGTTCGCGAAGGATAGTGGGTCATTGCTCTCAATATTAACAATGGTAGGATGGATACCTCTACTAATATAGGTTCAATGGAGGAATGATATTCAAGCTTTACTCCCATCTTACATATAATGCGATGTATAATCTATTTTTTTGGTTTTACATGATCTTGGGGACTGTAAACAATATCAAGTAATAGGGCTTCTTTTTGATACAAGCATGTCAATGTTTTAAATGGTGGTTTTTTGGTTTATATGAATCAAAAAATTGAATGCCAGTACTATAATTCTGGCTTATGTAATCCTTTAATTTCAGCTATATAATATACTATAGGCACTAGCCTATTATCAAAAAAAAAAATCATTTAATAATATTTCAATATAATATTATTGAGTGTGTGTTGTGACTATAAACTAGCATATATACCTTATATATAATCTATATAATATACCCCGAGAGATATCATTTGCAAGACATTTTTTTTAAAATAAAAAATGCACAAAAGCCAAAAATACGCCTCAAAAATGATATCTCTCAACGTATATTATATAGATTATATATAAAGTATATATGCTAATTATTAATATATATATAATAATGTATATATATATATATATAATTAACAATTCATTCACTTCCACGGTGAAAAAAATGAGACAAACGAAAATCAATCTCCTATACAACTCATGTTTCAATATAATCGCATTAAATGATAAGTAGATCTAAAAATACATGTTAAACATTTAGGCCAACATAAAAACTGGTGACAACCAAAAACATAGCAAAAAAAAATAGTGAAACAAGATGAATGCACTAAATAACTTTAATCGTCTTATTGCCGTGAACAGTGGATCTGACAATGATGAACGATCAAATTGATTTCTACTGTCTTGCATCGATTATTTTCTAATCTATTGCTTTTCATCTAGATGAAAATTTTAAGATAACATTGTGTGTATTAATCAATTCTATTAGAAGTTTTGTTCCACTAATGAAGAGTTTTGTAGTTAAAATTTCTAAGTAAACGAAGTTGTGTTTTTGGATCTGTATATTTGAGGGATATATATATATATAATTCTCCTCTTTTCTTTTTTTTGTTGTCTGAGCAAGTTCCCCCGCCAATAACCATATATAAAACCATTTTCCATCAAGGCATGCAAGTTTTAGCCCGTTAGTTTTCAAAAGGGTTCTCCCAAAATAAAGTTAAAGAAGTGAATCTAAAATTAATGGTATGTTACCCAAAGTTCTAATTTAATTAACAACCTCTTTCTATATATTTAATTCTCCTCTTTTCTTAAGATTGTGGATTGGGACAAGATAGTGGCTAAGTTAAAAGGTAAGTTTCTCCCTTTAGATTATCGAGTTCAAATGTTTAAGAAATTGCAAAGTTTGAGACAAACGGAAATGGATGTAAAGGTTTACACTGAAGAATTTTATAGATTAAGAATGAGGTCTAATAACAATAAAAATGAAGATGAGAAAATTTCTAGGTACTTGGGTGGCTTAAGATTGAATATTCAAGATGAGTTGGATTTGACTAATCCTAGAAATGTAGAAGAATGTTACAAAATGACATTGAAGGCTGAAGAAAAGGTAAAGAGAAGACAAGAGAAAATAGTGAGAGGAAGAGGCAACACCATGAGAGGAAGAGGAACATTTTCTACTCCAAGGAAAGCAACTGAAAATCGAGAAGAATCAAGCAAGAGAGATGAACAAGTTGCTGATTTTAGAGGTGGATATAGAGGTACAAGAGGTAGGTTTGGAGGTGGAAGAAAATCTAACTCTTTTATAGGAAGATGTTATCATTGTCAAGAATTTGGACATCCTGCTTGGAAGTGTCCTGAGAAGGCTAGTTCAACAAAAAGTGGAGGAGAAAGAAAGTCTGAAAGAAGAGCACAAATAGTCCATGAAGATGACATTGAGAGTTCAAATTCTAATTCATTCTGTGCTGCTCTAGAAGTTGGTGAGATGCTGATGATGAAGAAACAAATCTTGAAGACCACCAAAGAGGAAGAACTGCTTCAAAGAAAGGATTTATTCAGAACAACCTACAAATGTAGAAACAAGCTATGCGGAGTCATTGTTGATTCAGGTTGTACAGATAATATTGTGTCTCATGAAATGGTAGAGAAATTGCATTTGCAAAGAGTACCTAGGAAAAGGCTATATAAGGTGTCATGGGTTAGTGAAGATCAGTCTTTGATGGTGAATGGACAAGCAAGAGTTGAATTCCAAATAGGTCCATATAAAGATGAAGTGCTTTGTAATATATTGCCCATGAGTTGTCATTTATTGTTGGGTAGGCCTTGGCAGTTTGATAGGTTGATCTTGCATAATGAAAGACAAAATACCTACACAATAGAAAATCATGGTAGAGAATTTGTTCTAACCCCATTTTTTGAGAACCTTGTTATTATGTTTGGGAGAAAATAATGTGTGAATGAAAATGAAAGAAAGAATATGAGGGTAGCAGAAATACCATGTTTGATAGAGAGAGGACAGTGAATGCAAGAGGAGAAGGTGATTTGCAATCAATTATGAGAACAAAGAATTTTATGTGGAGGAAGAAAGTTGAGAATAATGAGTTACAGATTGGTAAAGGAAAGTGAAAGTGCAAAGAGCCTTTGGAAAGGCATGCAAAAGGTGAAGGCATCATGGTGGGTACAATGAAGTTCCCTATAAAAATGAGCAAAGAAAAAGACCATTCAAGAGGTAATGAGAGTGATGGGACAGTGAGTAAAGGGATAGTGATTAATGGTACTAAGGAGATAGTGGATGAAAGGAAAAAGTATAGTACTGTGGATGTGATAGAGGCTACTAAGAAGAAGCATTTGAAGGTTGATAGTATAGAGGTTTCTGAGATAGAAACGATAGTGGAAGAGAAGATAAATGTTGGTAAGGAAAAAGTACAATTGAAGGATGACGTGACTAATGTAATAGCTGGTAAGATAGTGTGTGAGGAAAGTAAAGGTCTGACAAAGACCATTCAGTGCAAAGGTACAACAGAGAAGAAAAAGGCAGGTCTGTTATGGACTGGTAAAAATAAAAAGACTGTGGACAATGATAAGGTTGTAAACAAGAGGCTAAAGGATAGCAGGATGAACAAAAAAAATGTCGAACAATTGATGAAAAATGTTAAGAGGGTGAATATAGATGGGAATGAATGTGTGATAGCAAGATTTGAAGGTGGAAAAGTGGAGAAACACCCCACAGCTCAAGGACAGTTGGGACAAAGTGTAAAGGTTGATGAATGAAAGAGTGTTGAAGGTCATGGAGAATCAAAGAAAGAAAGAAGACAAAGAGGAAGTCAAAGACCTAAAAGATACCAAGGAGGACATATCACATTTATCTTTCCAAGGGACTTGGAAAAGATTCAAGCTGGAGTGTATGGTGCAGGAGCACCATTTAAAGAGTTGGGTCCATTTATGGGTTTAAGGTCAAGACTTTAGAAATTAGGAGTTTTGCTATTAAAATAAGGTCTATAAGACCATTTGGAGTTGTATTAAGTCATTTGTGATCCTGTTTAAGTATTGAGGAGGTTTTTTCTATGAAAAAATGCAAAATGTCAAAAATTATAAAATGTGCAAAATAACACTATTTGAAAAGTTGTAAATGTTGTCTTTCTTAGAAGACCAACAGTCATGTTTATGAAAATTCTATTTAGGTGGTTGATGAGGTTGGTTTTAGGGAGGGAAAGATATAAAGGAGATGAAGGACTTGAAGGGAGGTTGGATTTTGTAATTGGGAAGCAGATTGAGCAATAAAAGTCAAGAGTTTTTTGTATTTTCTGCTTTTTTTCACAAAACAGTGCTGGTTTGGGCTTTCTGTACTGTCTATACAGATTCATATTAATTGAAAGTGCATTGGATTGTGTAGTGTATTGAGTTGGATCTCTCTTGAATCAATTTTGGTGTCTTTCCATAAGGTTTTGTGCATTTAATAACCAATCTTCTTAGAACGGGTCTGTAACAGGGGTCGTAAGGGTTTTGTTAGTGTAAACCATGAATTAGCCCATTCCACCTTTTTGTCAGATCTATTACTTGGTGGAATGAGCATGTTACATTAGGAAAAGGTGTGAGTAAAGTGAGTTTATGTAGGGGAGGTATGGCATGGTGATGGGTGTGAAGCCCTAGGTCTGAAACTTAATGTTTCCAAGTGAAAATTGGAGGTTTTATGGTGTCAAATTGAACTTTGCATTGTGGCAGTGATATATTCTATTGAATTAAGCTTGAGCAAGATAATTTAGACCTGTTTGTGATAATTATTTGATTTGATAGTGTTTGGGAGTGCAATTTTCATTAAGCCCTAGGTTTTTGTGTGTTGAATGGAGGGTATGGTGGATTGGCATATAGGTGTTTGTAAATCCGATGAAAAGTGATGTAATATTTGGTTTGAGGACATAAGAACTGCTTCCCAATAGGTTTTACAGAGTTTGGAAAAGAATAGAGAGTAGTTCCTTTGGGAAAGGAGGCTAATTAGAAGCCTAAAATGGTGAAAAGGTGGATTTTGAGTGCTCTAGTCTAAAGTGACCACAGGTGAATTTTGGGTATGTCAAAGTTTGTCCAAAAGGGTTCTTGAAAAGGTTCATGTCATGGTCTGATGAGGTGTCATTGAGAAGAGTTACACAATTGAGTTGATTCCTAATACTACGAGGGAAAATAGTGATCTTGAAGAAATGGTGAAATTGTGAAGAGTTTGTGATCAGACAGTTGTGTTTATAAATTGGAATTGTGTGTGTTGGTGTAATTAAATGTGTTGTACCTTTTCCTAGGTCATGATTACACCTTAGTTAAGTTTACTTAGGGACCACATAGGAGGTAGTTGGAGAATTTCCACTTTTGGTGGACTTATCATGTTATTACTTTATCACATCCACCTTTCATAGGTCCACATCATGTGATTACCTCTCCACCTTTTGTGGGTGATCCACCTTTTGTGGTGATTATCACATTATCACATTTCCACTTTAGGTGAAGTGATAACTTTCATAGTTGTCTCCTGCCATAAGATTACAACACTTGTCATAATCTTATGCCCTTCTGTGTTCTCACCTTGGCTATATAACGAAGGGGTCTCCTATGTATTTTTGCTCATCATATTTGCATTCATTGATAAGAATACAGTCTATTCTTGTCATATTGCTTCTATCTCTCTTATGCTTGTGCTTTCTATTAGGCCTCTAGATCTTGGGTGGCTACCTTCATAGACAATTCTTACATGGTATCAGAGCAATTGGAGTGCCTTTAGATTTTCATTTTGGAGAGATTCTAGAAGGGTTCTATTTTTGGCCTTATATTGCAGGTGCATTTTGGGAGCTTGTTGCATCAGATTTGAGCCCACCATTGCGTCTGGAGTGTCTGAGATAGTCATATTTTCCTTTTGTTTCATCTCAGTTAGACATTGGAGGCCAAATTTGCAAAGAGTTGAAGATTTGA
>VDFB02139665.1:0-48328 GCA_007258455.2 Sequoia sempervirens | reverse complement strand
TTTGGCAGTAAGTGAGGTGCTACCATGGAACCATATACTCTTAAGATAGTGTATTCAGGGTATGAAATAACATCTCCCTAATTATGATCAACTCCTAGCTCAAGCTTTCTCTCCTTGGGTCTTAAGAAATCATGTGGGGCCATGGAAATTCTGGATAATTTCACAATCAAAACTCTCTTCAATTTGGAAGCAAATTTTTTTTGGAATGTCACATAGTCATATTTCCTATCATCTTTGTCCAAGACTGTGGTCCAACATTGCATGGGAAGATCCAAGTCACCCGCCTTTCTTTCCAAGATAATATTGTGTCCAAAGTAAACTACACCCTTGTATAGAAACATGTGCATCAATAATGAATACCAATTGAATCTCACTCCTGATTCACCCATCTTCAACCTTGTTAGTCCTTCATGCATTCTTTCTAAAAGAAACCCCACATAGTCATATACTGCACAATATTGGGGGTTTTAGATATGGGTAGCCATATACACCCATGCCATTGGCATTCCAGAGATAGGATCAGAACCAATTATTTGGAAAATGGAATAGAAAGTCCTTTTGAAGTAGGAAACACAATACTTAACTGGGAAATTCTCTTTATCATGTGGTCCTATTACAATCTTCTGACCTATCATTTCTACTAAGAATCTTGGTAGGACATGGAGTCTGAATGAAATCAAGGTTTTATCATACTCTTTATTAAGAGTGTCTTCATTTATCTTCTGCATTTCATCACTCCATCTAGTGAGCTTGAAAACAAAACCCAATTCCTCCTTAGTTATTTTGACCATTTCTTTCCAATCATATGTTCTTATAGTCCTCGTGACTGGGTCATAATTAGTAGCTATTTCCTTAAGAAATTCAATATCCATATAAACATTTGGCACAATCAACTTTCCCAGGTCACAGTTTCAAGGGTTTCCTACTAGGATACCCATATTTCTATTCTTGAACCAACTATAAAACAATTCCCATCTAGTATAAGGTAATTTGGCATCCCCAATTGAACATCTCCTATCAAATAGACCCTCTGCTACTTGCAAACCTTTGGGAATCAATTGGCCTTTAGATTTTTCACTGGTTGAGGGTGGTAACCGATCCATGAGGTCTTTATTTAAAGGTCTTTTGGGAGAAGAAGCTTCCCCTTTATACAAAGGCACTTTTATTTTAGGAGCCATAACACAAGAGGTACTACAAGGTAGGGCTTTTGGTTTATCTGAACAAGGCCTATGAATTTTTTTGAAGGTTTGACATGAATTATGCAAATGTAGAATTAAAAAATTCTTCTTTATGAACATCAAACCTTAAAAATGTTGCACCGAGAAAACCCTAATAGACTCAAGCTCGAAGAGCCACAACTTATCAATAATGTTGGAAAGAGGGAAACAATTCACTTGTTGGTTTTTTTCATAGGTTGACCACCTTGGTTCTGACGTCAGAAAATATTGAGAGACCACAACATGAGCTCCTTGAGTGTTTTGAGTGTATTTTTCAATGCTAAATTATGCCTTCAAGAAAAATATTAATAATTATGCAGCTCCTTACTTCAGTAGATCAATGTCCTTTCAGTTATTAAGGCTCACTTGCATGAACCAGAATGGCTCACTTGCCCTTAGCTAAGTTTTGAATGGCAACCATTGATCCTTTTGGAGTATTAATTGATTGACGATCTAGATTTGACCAACTTATTATGAAATATCTGACTATACATAGCCACAATACTTACCAAATGATAGGAGGCCACGTGAAAGCACTTGTTAGTAGTACATGGGCTCCACCATCTCTTTGTTTCTATAGCCTTGATCCACATGTCCTTTTCTCCTCGCCCCTGTGAGTCATAACTCGCATGCAAATTTCATCAAGGAGATGGGGAGAGTTTGAAATTAGATCTCTAGACTTCTTCATACATACTTCTTAGTTACCCACAACTTTATCATTCATACAAAATCTATGGCTCAGATTAAAAGATCTTTAAGCACGTGCAATATATCTACATTAGTAAGCACTCTTTATTTTCCATGCCTTGTGTTGAGTTATTTAATTAAATATTTTCCCATGCGCCAATTCTTCCATGTCCTTTGGATTATTCCATGTGGCAGATGCCTGCTTCCTCATTAGGAATCTAGTAGGAAAGGTGGGACCCATATGGTATAGCGGGGAGTGGTCAAGATTAATCCACATCACCTACTATCGACTGTTGATTCAATTGACAACTCAACAATGCTAACCATTTGAAACCATCAGGCCCATCATCAGAGGAGACACATGGCAACCACCTTCTAGCCCGTGTGATTATTTTAATAAGCAATAAGAGCAAATGAGTGTGTAGGGGATGGTCTAGATGTGGCCACCTCATTTATCTCCCACCGTTAACTTTCTTCAACAACCATCTGCATACCTTATCAAAGATGTCAAGCCCATCGATTATTGAAGACACATGGCCTTCACTCGTGAGCCTATATGAATAAAATAATGTGAAAAAAGTAGAATGGGTGTATGGGGAATGGTGGTGATCATCTACATCAATTGAACTACATTCAGGGGTCCTTATATCTACACATGTCAAAAACTGTTAATCTTTAAAAGGGACTTGACTAGGTTGATGAGACCATACCCATGACATAAAAGACTTAAGGCTCAAAAATTATAGTGGAAAATATTTAGCCTGACTTAGGAAAAATTAAAAAAATGGCCCAACATACTTCAACCAAGAAAACAAGACCAGAGGGCCAGTTACTCAATGGGTTTCGATGGCATAAGTCATGACTTAAACGACTGAGAACTAAAAAAAGGGGTCAATAGAGAAATAAAACCTTGTTGAGGATACAAATAAAAAGGGTTTTTCAAATAAGACCTAAGTGAATTAAAACCCTTATACAATGAAAAGAAACAAAACGCATAGTATTTAGAACTAAGTAGGATTTTGGAGATGGAACATGAATTTTTTTTTGGAGTTCCATCAATGGCTCTGACTGGGGATGTATTGTCGTTGCAGGCATGGTGATAATCCTAAAATCTGTGGTTGAAGCATACTATTCAAAACACAAGGAACCAAAGAACTAGGGAACTACCCAGACTAGGTAGTAAGACTGAACTAGACACAACCAAAGTGAACATTCCTATACACAAAATATACAAAATCCACAGTGTACATGGAAATATAACATACTTAGGAAAAGTATGGTTTTAAGAACTGTCCATGTACTGGCAGTTCAAAAAAATTTCCTGTCAAGCTCTGGGGGAAATAAGAATCCTCACCATGTGTATTGTCTATCAGATAAGGGTCAATCCATAATGCTTCAAATTTCCCATGTTTTCCCTTGTCTTGATCCCTTGCATTCTAGGCTAACACCATACTATTTACCTCAAACTTTCTGGGAGAATCTCTCTTATCATGTAGATGCTTAACCTGCAACTGCATCTTCATATTCTTAGCATGAGCTTCTCTTTTGGTCTCATCTAGTTGCACCAGATTATTAATTATGTGATGCATATCATTGCATACATCTTCGTCATATTCTTGCACAAACTTATACATTTTCAGCAGGTTATTCTGTGACAGTCTAGCATCTAGACCATATACTAAGCCAAATGGTGAGTAACTATTAGCTTTTTTAACAGTCACTCTATCTACCCAGAGTGATAATTTTAGCTTTGAGTTCCAAGCCTTTTTGTTCTTCTCCATCACCCTTTTGATGATTTTCATCAAGCTCTTGTTACTAGACTCAACCTGACCATTTCCTTGAGGATGGTAAGGTGAAGAATAAGAAACTTGTATGCCATGTTTATCACAAAAGTCTTTGAGTTCCTCATATCTAAAACACATAGCATTATCTGATATGATATTTTTTGGGACTCAAAACCTAATGAGAATGTTATTTAAGAGGAAATATACCACCACCTTGCTCGCTTCCTTCTTTGTGGGTATTGCTTCTACCCATTTCATGAAATAATCAGTGGCAACAAGGATCCATGAGTGCCCTCCACTAGAATTTTCTGGTATCTCTTTGATGAAATCAATTCCCCATTGTTGGAAAGGGGCTTGAATAGTCATAGGCCTAAGTGGTAGATTTCCTGAAACTTCATCTTTCCTGAAAACCTTTGACAAGCATCACAAGTTTTAACAAACTTATGAGCATCCTTAAAAATAGTAGGCCACTAGAATCCTACTCTCAAAATCTTGTGGGCATTGGTCTTTTCCATGTAATGACCACCACACACCCCACTATGCATTTCCTGCAAGAGTTCTAGTTACTGCTTTCCATATACACATTTGAGCAATATACCATCCAGGTTTCTCCACAATAGCTCATTATCAATAATCACATATTTGATGGCATGTAATTTCAATGTCCTCTTGTCATTTTCAGTATATCTACAGGACACTAGAAAGTTTGTAAATATTATACAACTCTTCTATACCATCCACATGTTTTCATATCATAGATAGGTGCAACATCAATCACTTCTATTTGATTGACCTAATTATCCTCCAAATTAGCTTATTCCATTAACTTAGCTAGGCCCTGACCTCTTACTAATTTGGTGATCTGAACATTAATGTTAAATTATTGGATCCTATTTATCTATCTACACCTTTTGCCAATAGTCTCCTACTGAGTAAAAATATCTTTCATAGCAGCACTGTGCACAAAAGCTATGACAGTAGCTCCTTGTAGGTAAGTCCTAGAGTTCTTTATAGCCTTAACCATAGCACACACTTGCTTCTCATTCATGTCATATTTCAGCTCTACAACTTGTAAATACTTGCTAAAGAATGCAATGGGTTGTTCAAATCCCTCTTGATTTTTTTGTAACAAAACAATAACAATTGTATGGAAAGAAGCAAAAGAGCAAATGTGCATTGGCTTGGAGAAATGAAGAGATTTCAATACTAGAGCCTCCTTAATAGCTTTTTTAATTTTTTTGAATGCTTGGCTAGGATCCTCAATCCAAAGAAAATTTTCTCCCTTCTTCAGTATCTTGGAAATAGGTCTTGTGATTTTTGCAAAGTTAGTCACAAACCTTCTTAAAAAAATTATTTGTCCAAAAAATGACTGAATTCCCTTGACATTTTTTGGCTGAGGGATTTTATCTATGGCTACTACACTTTCAGGGTCTATTCTTACTCTGTCCTTAGACACAATGTGCCCCAAAAATTTACCCTCATTGACCCCAAAAGCACATTTTTTTGGATTCAAAGATATCCCATACTCTAGAGATCTAATGAATACCTTCTCTAAGTGCATACAATGATCTTCCTCTTTCTTGGAGTAAGTGGTCAATTCATCTTGATATACAACCATAAATAAATCAATAAATTTAGAAAAAGCTACGTCCATAGCTCTATGAAAGGAAACACTTGCATTTGTTAAGCCAAAAGGCATTCTAACATAGACGTAGGTACCCCATGGAGTAGTGAATGCAGTCTTGTATTGCCCAGACTCCTTTAATTTTACTTAGTTATAACCTAAAAAACCATCCATCATTGACAGTATCTTGTAACCAATCACCTTCTATAACATGGTTTCCATGTTTGGAAATGGGTAATTGTCCTTTAATGAGGATATATTTAGGTTCCTAAAATCAACACACAATATTACATCACTAGTCTTTTTTCTTACTGGTACCAGATTGGATACTCATGAAGAGTGTCTAATAGGTTTTATAATACTAGCATCTCTCAACTTCACCAATTCCTATTGCATCTTGGGAGATATAGTAGGATTGATGGGTCTTTGCTTTTTCCTAAAAGGTTCAACATTCTCTTTCAGAGTAATTTCATGCTAAAACAATTCCTCTCTGTAAGCTTTCAGGTCATCGTATGACCAAGCAAAGACATGTATTTGTTTTCTAAGAAAGGAAATTAGCATTTCCGTCACCTTTGGATTCATTTTCTTTCCTACATAAACTTTCTTGGGGGAATTTTTAGTCCCCAAATTTATTTCCTCCAGGCCTTCTAGCTGAGTAGTAATTGCCTTGGTCTTGCTTTTGTCTTGACTATCTAAAACCCTTTCAAGTGCTACAAGGCCTTTGGGGATTTTATTTTTTTCAACTAGATAATCTCTTTTCCAAATACAGTATCCTTTCCATCAATATTTTCAAAAAATCCACCAAATTCAATCTCTTGACCTTCATATTCATCAACATAGTTCAAGAATCTGAGAATATCCTCATCATCATTGAAGATCTTCCAATTGTGCACATTTTCAGGAATGGAAGGCCTTGTCTGTATCTCAACCTTAGAGATTCCTATGAAATTTATATCATTGGGTCTCAATGCAATGTTAGCAAGTAAGTCAACTACTCTATTATGTACTTTCATCCAGTTAATTCCAAAAGCATCAAAATACTCAATGGAATCCTAGACAACATTTCTGTATTGTTTTAGTCTATTATTCTTGCAGGCATATTTGGCTCTTACTTGGGATATCACAAGATTAGAATCATCAATCACCATTAACTTTCTTATTCTGTGATTCTCAGCCAATCTTAACCCCAATAATAAAGCTTCATACTCTACCACATTATTTGTAAAGACAAAGGACAATGTGAAAGAGAATTTATAAGTATTGCCACTAGGTGATACTAATAATATCCCTACAACAGACCCTTCTTTGGAACTTGCACCGTCAAAGTACATTTTCCAAAGTCTATCCTTGTCAGACAATTTTACAACTTCATTTTCTATTGGTGCATGGAGCCTATCAATTTCTCTTGGTAGTTCTTCCATTTTGAAATTACTGATGTTAGTTTCTACAAAAAGAATTGTATCATCCTCAAGAACATGTCCCAACATATGTGGGACTCTTGGTTCTCTCATCACTTGAACATCCTTACCATTAATGGGAAATGTGGAATAAGACATGTCACATTGCATAATTCCTCCCATAGATGCACTCCATTTCTGAGATAGCAACATTCCATAATTAGGTGGGATATCCACTACCACCACACTCATCTTAAATTCTTTGTCTGGGTGGGCTACTAATCTATACGAAAGTTCATTTATCACACCAATAACAGGGACTTCTCTTGAATCCATAGTGTAGAACTTACCATGAGTGCTATCAACTTTCAGTTCCAATGCTTCCATAATTTTAGCTGACATGATGTTATTTGATGCTCTGGAGTCAATAATACAATTTTTTATTAAATTTTCCCCAACAATTAAAGTAAGAAAAAATGGATCTATCTTATTAGGACAAGTAGTTACTGAATTTCCTAAGATGTGGGGAATCTCAGTGATAACTCCCTCAACTTCCTTGTATTTCTTATCTTTTTCACTCAGTTTGGGTAGAGTGGGCATCATTAAATAATTACAGGCATAGCACCATTGATAAGGGCCACTTCCTTCTACTTATATTCCTCTATTCTCAGCATTTCAAGGAAAGGCACAAATACTTTTACTTGGATAAGTAATTGAAACATATCAACAAGAGTATACTTGGGTAATTCAATTGGGAGCATACCTTGTTCATTGTTGCTCTCCTTCTATTGATTTTTGGGTAGTTCAGTCCTTTGCTTGGCATCTTTCCATGAAACTTTAGGGTTTTTCTTCTGTGTCTTTATGGGTATGTGCAGGATCATGATGGGCCAAAAAGTGGCAATATGATGGGTATTTGTAGGGTATGTGGTTGACGACTTTTTTTTAACCCAAAATTGATGAAACGAAAAGGGTTTTTAAAGGATATTCTCATATTTCCACCAATATAAATTATGCTTTACTTTGAATTTAATAAATAATAATTATTTATTTTTTATTTAAATTACTTAATTAAAGTCCCCGATTGATAGGCTGATTGAAAACATCTATAGCTTTCTAAATGGTATCACATTTTTATCCTAAACATGTGTCACATCTCTAGCTCACATACTATAGGATTAAAACAAAATGAATTTCATGAAGTTTTGACCAAGTTAAGGTGGTCGACATAACATTTTTTATATTTTAAAGTTGTAATAAAAAAATCATAATTAATTATTTTTACTTGTAAAAATTTACAAAAATATGCATCACATCCAGACATGAGTCCTCTTACTTATATGTAAAATATTATAAAAGAATATTATCATTTTATTATGGTTAGGGTGGCCGCATTGCACACCTACTTATTTTTCCTAAATTTAAGTACCGCATTGAAAATCTCAAGCTTTACCAAAAGGATTTTTTATTTTAAATAAAACCTAGTAGTTTAGAAACTACATTCAATTTGCTACAAATTCTATTCTTATATATTTTTGAAATAATATAGATAACTTATTCAAATTTCTACATCAAGTTGCCTAACTCTGATTTTTCTAAATTTTTTGCCACTTAAGGGCCTATTTTTTCCATGATGATCCTGCACATACCCTTATCTTCTCCCCAAGATATTTGGATTCTTGAGTAGCTTTTGGATTCTCTACTCTCTTAGCCCAAATTTTATCTCCCCTACCTTCTTTAGCTTTGATTCCTTCCATTTTTCCATTAGGCTTGTGCTCTTTGTTCTTGACATTCTACTCCTTGATGAAAAAACCAACAGGACTACCTTGTTCACCACCGGTTGTTGTGTTCCTCAAATGATAGGAACTTCTAGCTTGGGAAGCCAAGACTATCATGTATTTCACAATCTCTTCATCTGAGGGTCTTCTTAGTGACACACCATCTTCAATTGCTTTCAAATTGTAAACCTCAAATCATTATCAACATCCTCATCAGAGAGAACTTGCTGATGATATGCACTAGCAATTTTCCTTTGATTATCTACATCCACTTCACAAGAGTCCATATCAGAAGAGCATTCACTATCAGCAACAACAAAATCACCCATAACTATAAGTACATCAACATCCTCCTCATTTTGTTGATCACAGTATTTAGGTATATCCTCTTCCACCTCAACCATCTATGCAACTACACATTGCTCCGGAGAATGTGGCATTTGACAAACCATGCACCAAGGGGTGTCTTTAACATAATTTCTTGAATTCTTCTACAAAGGGTCTAGAGGGACCTTATTTTGAATATTTCTTTGATTATTAGGAACAGGATTCCCATTATACCTATATGTGTGGTCTTGCAACCTAGGAAGTCTTTCATTCCTTTGATAACTTTTTGGTTGAGCCTTTTCTTGATTTACAATTTTTTCACTTATAGTCTTCATAAAATTATCAATCTTACCCTCAAAAGTGTTCCCCTTAGCTCTTGAACTCTTGTCCTCCTTTGAATTTCTAAGGATTTTTGCATCATCTCTTCTACCAACTTTACCAGTTGCTTTGCTAATATTCTCAATATCTCTGCCATCTTGAAGGCTTCCCTCAATGTCTGAGGATTCTTATCTAGTAGTCAATAACTCATTTTTGTATCAAAAGCATTACAATAATTTACTTAACACACATGGTCATTCAATTGTAAATGAGGAGGCAACCTCTTCCTAGCCTTTTGGAACCTTGTATTGAATTCAACAATAGATTCATTAGAACCTTTAGCAATATTATTAAATTGATTCAACATAAAACTTGAATCAGTCTTGTCACCATATTGCTCTCTAAATATCCTTTTGAATTCCTCCCAAGAACCAATGCTCTCTGTAGGAAAATTTTTATACCACTCTCGAGCATCTTCAATGAGATGCTGCATAAACAACTTCATCATAACATCCTTTGTCTCTCTACCTCGAAATCATCCATAGCATTAATAAATTATTTGAGCTGGTCTTCACCACTCAAGGCATTATTACTAAAGAATCTGACTAGAGAAGGTCTAAAATATTTAGGGAATGGGTTAGGGTAGCTAGGTATTCTAGTGAAACACAATTGTTGGTATCTATCTACTTGGAGTGGCCTCCTAGTATGTCAATCCCTATGAAAATTTATTTGCTCATCATCTCTTTTGTTGTTAGATTGGCTGCTATCCTTACCTTTTCCGCTTTCACTATCACCACCTCCTTTATTTCTTCCTTCATCATCCTCAAAATAAGAATTATTATTCTTGTTTTTTCCTCCACCACCACCACCTTGATCTCCACCACCGCCTCCACTAGGAATGTTTTCATCAGACTTCTTCTTATGTGACTCACTATTAGTATGTCCAAAGCTTGAAGACTCTGGAGTGGGTGTGGAAATTTTAAGAAAATAAATTTTCATAGCCATCTATGCATTAGAAGCTATCATCTCAAATTTTTTCAAATCTTCTTGTTGTTAGAGTAAAGGTTTTAACTTAATTATGTTAATTAACTTACTTTTATTCCTTTCTTAAGATTTCACTTTAGTTTGCATATTGTGACATTTAATAATTATATTAATTATTAAATGTCTACCTATTAGGGTTTCTTTAGGGTTGCACAATCTCCTTTTATAAGGACTGATCATTGTATTTGTGTGAACCCTTCTCCTAGTACCTGCAAAACAACATGAGTAAACAAGTTAAACAAGGAATTGCAAGCTAAAACAAGGATTCCCCATGAAATCCATTTACAAATTCAAATTAGGAAGAAAATATTGAAGAACACAATACAAATGACAAAAACAAGATAAAATCCTAATTAGAAAAGAAAACACATGATCCCATGGGGAAATTGGTGCCAATTTGATGTGAAAATTGGCCCTTTCCCAATCCCTATGATGAAATCTTGATATGTTGAAGATGATGTTGATCCACTTTGTTGATGAAAGATGAAGACTCCAAGCCAAATTTGCAAAAAGCCTAGCTAAGAACTCAATGATGGATGGAACTCAAGAGATATTTGAGCATGGTAACTTTGCTTGGATTGTGGAGTTGTGGAGGATTTGATAAAGAAAGAAGCCTTTGATTTATATATTTTCAATTGCTAAGAGTGATCAAGAGGGAGCAATGTGGGATCAAAAAAAAGCCAATGAAAAGAGGCCACTTGTCAACTTGTGAGTGGTTGAAGAGTGTGCAATATTTGGGAAATGTTCCCAAGAGGGGGGAATTTCAAATTTGAATTTGAGATTTAATGCTTAGTTTGACCTTTGCAAGGGACATGTAAGAGACATTAATTGCTTTGTTGGATGTACATGTCCACTTGATTTTGAATTCAAACTTGAGGGAATATTCCTCAAAGATGCCATGTTGATGGAAAATGTTGATTTTAATAAATCAATAAATTGATTTATTTGTGCAAGTGGGATTATCTAGAGGATGCAAGTGACATGCATTAGATTAGATTTAATTAAGATTAGATTAGCTTAGATAATGATAAGATGATTTGACCTTTTTGACTTGAATACTTTGATTTATTTAAATCAAAAAGGGATGAAAGGTGATTTCATATTTAATTAAATAAAAGGCTTGATTTATTTAATTAAAAGGAGGGTGATGGGATCAAGTTGATTTATTTGATTTAAATTCATGACTTTAGGAGATTGATAAATAAACTTGATTTATTTGTTGAATGGATGAATATGACCTAATCAAATGCATTATGCTAATTTTTCATGTCTACATTTTGCCCCTCTTTGAAGCAATGTACTTGTTGCATTGTTTCAAAGAATAATCTTACCGCGATCAAATTTTAAAATTTTTCTAATTTTTCGGATGCCCCAGTGGAAAGAAGTACACTGGTACATTGCCCCCTCGAGATATCAAGTGAAAAGTTTTGATTTGAGAGTCGATCTCGCGATAAAGAGGTTCAAAATGGATGGTTATGGATGATGATGCAAATGAGATGTTTTTAGGATCCTTAGAATAACAAATCTATATTATCCTAAACAAATTAAATGATGATATGACATGATGATGGATTAGATGGATGATGTGATATGTTGTGATTATGAAAATGTATGATTTATGAGATGCTTAGACTAACAAATCTATATTATGATGATGATTATGCATGTTAAATGATATGCAGGATGCTGATGGTTTGTGGATGTAGGATGGATGCACTGGTGATGATGATTAATAATTCATGACATGATGTTAGTGTGGAAAAGAAGACATTAGATGATGACAAGAGGATCCAACAAGTCCATGATCTGACAAGACTTTATTAGAGATGATGATGAGAAATGATGATGATAGATGGATGATTTTCTTATCAAGGATTGGGATTTTAAAAGGGCTACTTACCTTATGTTTGATTACACACATAGGTACGATGCATCAAGGCATAAAGAACCAGGATGGCATTGTACCTAGTGCGATGGAATTTGACTCAACAAACAGATACGAGTATTCTTGCTCACACCTGACATAAGGAAACCTTGCTAGGACATACCTAACAAAGCAAGTATTCGCCAAGTTATTTTACAAGAATGTCCAACAAGCACAGCATACAAAAGGATAATGATCGTTGCCCGATTCCTCTCTCTAAATCCTTCGTTCGGATATCATCGAGAGGTCCTTGGAATGAGCGCAATAAGATAAATCAAGAGAAAAGATCAAGTATGCAAACAAGCCAATGTTCTTCATACCTTCAGCCAAAGGGATGTGTTTTGATAGGATAAGAACCCAAGTGATATCCAAAATGATGCCCATTGTCGGAACGATACATCCTAGGACATGCATTGTATAGGATGATGATGGTGTGATAAGTTGATTGATAGGCTGTTGATATAAGGTCGATTGTCATGTTTGAAAATGATCATGAGTTTGATTTTGTTTTCTTTTGATTTTATGATTGAAGTTTGCTTTCACTGATTGTTGTGGTTATTTATGTGTGTTTTGCCAAAGGATGAAGGTGATGATCAGTTTATTATGGATGATTGATTATCGCAGGTGAAAGCGAGATGGGGACGGATGGATTTTTTCAAATATTTGGATGTTTTTGACGTTTTTGGAATGCTTTTGAGGCTATTTTTGGTATTTTCTTTTTTTTTGAGATTTTTACATGTTTTGATTTTTGATTTTTCGAATGTTTTTGGATTTTGATGTTTTTTTGAATGTTTTTGGATTTTTGAATGTTTTTGGATTTTGATGTTTTTTGAATGTTTTTGGATTTTGATGTCTCGGGGGCTGATCAAAGATTAGCCTTGCCTACGTTTAAGCTCAGAGACGACGTAGTTCGGATACCATGTTTTTGATGTTTTCTGTTTTTGACTTGTTTTTGGATTTTGATATGTTTTGAATGTTTTTGGATTTTCTGATTTTTTGGATGTTTTTGGATTTTTTGCATGATTTTGATGATTTTGATATGGATGTGTGTGACGATATCAGTGCTCTATTTTGGGATTTTGTTGAAAACCAAGCTAAGGTTGATTGATCAAATCAATGGATGGATGATGATGATAACATTGTTGAGGATACACAACAATGAAAGGATTTGAATGATCAGGATTGATGATGATAACATTGTTGAGGATGCACAATAATGCAAGGATAGTGTTAAGCAACACAATGATTGGGAAGGATATCCCAAGATTATGGATTGATTGGATTCGATTGATCAAGATTGTTGAAGCTTGGTTTGGAACAAAAGATGTCTTGGATGATTTGATGTGACATTTGAAGGGTGCGTTAGATGTGACTGATATTGATTATTTGGATTTATGTTTGATGAAAGATGAAGACTAATAATGAATGTCTTTTTGTCAGAATATGCCATGGGCTAGTGCTTTGGAATCTGGATCACAAATGCTTTGACTAATTTGATTTTACATTTTGCAATGTTCGGATCGCCACATAAGTTGGAGGATATAGACCAAGATTTATTCTCAAAGAAAAATGTAAATGCCTAACCCCAGTGTCTAGCAACGTATGGAATGCCATGTGTGGATGCTTGGATAGTTGTATGGATGGATGGATATGGTAAGTACGCCAAGGATGCCAAGCATTATCTTGTGATAAGATAAGGTGTTTAGATAAAGAACACTCATTGGATAATGTTTCATGGCTTAGATAATGTTGCATAGGATAGGATTAATGAAAATGTCCCATGTTAGGATGTTTACCATAAGCAAGTGTAAGTGTGCACCGAAGTTTGTCAAGATCAAGATAACTTGGATGATAGATGTGAATGGATGAAAATGGATTGGATAAATGGCTTATGGATGAAATGGATTTATTATGGATGGATTGAATACTGGATTTATTATGGATGGGATGAGATGCTTTCATCTGAACTGGCGCACATAGATGTTTGATTCCACACATGATGCCTGTTTGCCAGGTTTTCATCATGGTTTTTCCCAAAGCGCCGCACATGCGGTTTTCACTAGAGGACAATTTTTTTCTTTAATGTTTTCAATCCTTTTTTTGATTTTTTTGGATTTTCATATTTTTAATTTTTTTGTATTTTTCTGAAATATTTTAAGCTCATGCTGAATCACAAGGTGTTGTTGATGTAGACACTTCTATCAAAATGTGCCATCGATATCCTTCTTGAAGAAGCTACTTTGCTAAGATACATGCACTTGAATGTAACTTTTGAGATTCTTGATCTGATTTGTTGATACCAAAGTTGACTTTGTCTTTGTGCACACATTGCGATAGAGTGCCTTCTAAATCCTTATGATGAAGGGTCGTTGCCAATACATGGTCAATTTGAGAATTGGATATCATGCGTGGAGGCGTGGATAGAGTGTGGTTATGGATAGAGGATGGATTGGTTGACAGTTTGGAACCTTTGACTCTCCAAACTTGGGAAGATGAGCAATGATGGGTGGATACAGAAGTGTACATTGAATTAGGACCAAATGCTTGATACACTTTGTACATCGCTTGAAAAGACTACTTTTGCTTTTGCGTAAATCTTTGATGGATACTTTTCCCTTTTTTATTTTGCCCCATAGTTTCTTTGACTAATGGAGTTTGATAAGGATAATATTTCTTTGTATGTTTTGGTATCCATACATATTTGATTTTCCAATTATGCTTCTCATCTTCTTTTTCTTTGATAACATTCTTCGTACTTTGATTCAAGTCTTTCTTTCAAAGTTGGTCCCAATTCATGGATGGGGTGATGGGTGGATGAAGATTCATGACATGGCTAGTTGTAGTATTGACATCAGTTTCATCATAAGGATTCTTCATGCTTCCTATGTTGATGTTTTCTTGAGACGAAGTTGCCCCCAGTATTCTCTGATAGATAGCCACTGTAGATGACATTAGTTCAACTTGTTGCTCTGCTAACTCTATATTATATTGTCCTATCTAACCTGTTTCCTTGAGTGGATAATGTTGGATATCCTCATACCTAATGTCCTCAGTCTGAATGTGGGATATATCCAATCCTGATGTTGACAACTCTGTTTGACCATAGGAATTGATGATTTTCTCTTTTTGTGTAATAATGTCAGGAGTAAAGGAATCATGTTTTGAATGAAGATCATCTACTTGTCCATCCATAGAAAGCATCTCATGGGTAGATGGAGGAATATGTGTTATGGGGATATGATCATCATTTGTGACATCTTGTATAGATAGGAGAGTGTCCATTAGATCATTATAGTATCTTTGAGATACAAATTCTTGATCTTGATTTATTTCGGGGTTGCTTTCAACATGTTTTGGATCAACTTCTTGACATGGATCAGTTTCAAAGGATGGATTGCTCACAAAGGGTTCTTGGATGTCATCTTTAGGCATGGGGAATGGCTCAATATCCTCTTGATCTTTGAGTGGACTTGGATCAAGTGTCAAGTTGAGGATTCCTTTAGTATCTATAACCATGAGGTCAAAGGGGGTCAACATGTCTTGGAAAGGACCATTGCTAGACCTTGGTGAAATATTTTGATCTTGCTTTGGAATAAATTCTTGAGATATGTCCCCTAACTCATCAGGTGATGTAGAGACATTTTCATCATGATCATTGGTCAATGAATCGTGCATTATGTCAATAGGATCAAATAATCCTAACACTCCTTGAAATAAATCACTAAAGAGTGGTTCTTCATGTATGGTGATTTGATCATCGGATGGGGTGGAAACATCTTCAATATGCTCCTTAATTGAGAGATCTTGAACATTGTTTTCAACAATCATGGTAGAGAGATTGTGAATGTCTTCAACCATAGAGTCAAGTGATGTTGATATTTCTTGAATTGGATCATTGTCAAGTATTGTTGGTGGTTTTTTATGGTGATTCAAAAGTGACTCTTGACCTATGTTGATTTGATCTTCGGATGAGATAGAAACATTTCCAATGCGATCTTTGATGGATAGATCTTGATCAATGCTTTCAGAAATTGTGGTGGGGAGATTGTCAATGCTATCACTAGTGGTTGAATGTTCATCGGTATCCCCAATAATTATCATTCTTCATGTTTGTGCTTGTGTTTTTTGGTTATCTTGAGAGGCTTGGGAAGTTTGGGCAGTGTGGCTAGCTTGAGTGGCTTGTGGAGCTGCCTGATATTGTTGAAATGCTTGTTGGTAGGCTTGATGTGCTTTTAGTGCAATGTTACAATATTGACTTATTGCACTTGGTTTTGGTGGTAGTGATGGTGTATTTGGAATCATGTTGGATGTAGTGATGAGTGGTTGAGATACGCTTAGAGCAATCATGGTAGTGATGGGTTGAGATATGATGGGTGTGATAGGGGTGGATGGAGTGATCGAGGTGATAGGAATGGTCGGAATGACCAAGGTGATAGGTCCTTGGGAGACCATGTTTTGATTTGTCAGGATTGATGTTGTCATTTGATTAGATACCATATGTTGGTGTGATGTTGATGGTATATTCAAAGGATTTGATGTGATGGCTTGATTGGTGTTAGGTGGATTGATTTGGATGGAGTGATTGGTGCTAGGTAAATGGGGAAGCCCTAAACCAAGGAATGATGTTGATATGGGTAATGGTGGTGGAAATGTCCCTTGGTGCAATGACTCAACTATTTTGGTAAGTGTAATAATTTGATCTCGCCAAATTTGATCTTGATTGTGACTCCCTTGATATAGTTGATTTGGTTTTTGTTCAAGCAAATTTGGGATGCATACTTGTGGTTTTTGAATGGGATCATGGACAAATTGATTTTGGACATTGTTATGATTTGGGATGATGTTCAGATTTGACATGATAGGTTGAAATTGACCATTGTTGATGTTTGGAATATTTGTATGATTTGCAAATGCATCCATCCCAAATTTTTCTGGATTCATGTTTCGAAAACTTGTGCTTGTTACATTCTCATTTGGCTTGTAGGGATTTGGTGGGATGATGTTGTTCATTTGAAGGCTCATGCATTGATTGTTCGGTTGACAGACTTGTAGGTTTGGATTTAGATATACCATCAGGAAATGTGTTCCAATCTTTGATTTGGGCATACTCACACTTTTTGTGCCATTGATGTTTGTAGAAGGTAATGATCCCATGTACGGATTGCCTAAATGTAAGTTTTGAAAATCAATTGGTATTGTCAGGCTTTGATAGTTCAATTGATTTGGGTTACTCATGATATATGGATCAAGTTTGTATTCCATGTTCCTCTTGTGTTTTGACCTTGTTGCAAAAGTGACCTCTAAGGTTCTTAGGACTAATGACGAGATGAAGGATGAAAGGGGTGAATGATATGAGTGTTGAATGTTTAGGGACTTTGGATCAATGCTAGACTTAGGGTTTGATTTTGATTAGTTTGATTTGGATAATGAACTTGTAAACCCTAGATGTTGGATGTGACCTTAGGATGAAATTGTTCCAAGGATTGCTAATTCAATTAAATGTATGAGAAAGGATGCATTCCCATACACCTAATTAAACAAAGTGATTTTGATTTTGATGATTTACCCCAAGTCTTAGAATGATGTTTCCAAAGATCTAAAGATGTTTTGGGGATGAAGATGATAAATGTTTGGATAGATAAAGTGTTTGATTTGATCCTAAATCAACCTAGGAAGGACTTGTTTACTAGACCAATATAGTGAAGAACATGCCTTTCTCTAAGAGTAATTCAAAATCAAAAGATCAATGTTTGCATGAAAACCATAAGATCAAAAGATATCAAGCACATGTGTGGGGTCCAATTGATTCAATCTTTGCTTAATGGATTCTTTTTATCACAAACATTCTCTTGATTAGATTTTGGATCTAGATGTCTAATGTCTCAACTTCCCCCTTATACCGCAAAGTGTATTATGGGAAAACCAAGGAAATTTGAGGCAAGAGTTACCTAAAGTTGACTTTAGTAGAAGCAAATTGAGATGAAATCCAAATGTTTAGATGCCTCTAAGGATACGAATCCCAAGGGAAAGCAATAACATGCGAATTTGTTCAAGGATATTTGCCTCCTAAAGGGTTTGAAATTTTGAGGATCATGTTGAATGTTTGTTTTCCAATGTTTTCGATTAAAGCACTATGTTTTCAAACCACAAGCAATATGACATCCTAGCTCAATTGGTACATTTTTCTTAGTGGGCTTTCTTCATTCCCTTCGTAGAAGAGATGATTTTAAATGCAACCAAGGAAAGAGTATAAAGGTATGTTAAGAATAAAGTCTTAACCTCTATACTTTAACCAAGATCGGACATGGCAAGTAACTTCTTGGAATCTAAGTTCCAATGCACCACTTTGATAAACTCGCTCAATGGATCAATTGGTCACTACAAAACAAGGGTTCTATTTTGGAGTTTCCGTTCGTGGAGATTGACCCATATGATGAGATTCCCCTTTCGGATCCATCTTGTTGGAGCCAACCGCGTGATACTGGCGTTTACTCCAATACCCACATTTATATCCCAGTTGGAAATACTCTTGGCTTTAGAGTGTTACCGGTTGAGTCATTCCCTTGGGTGAGTACTTTTTCCCCAAGGCAGGCCCTCTAGGATAAACAACAATGAGTAAAGACAAAATCCGTAACTCAATCAATCTTTGATAGCAACAAAGAAAGAGAATATATGCGATAATTCCCCCACTCACACTCGCACAAGATCTTGTTCAATTTTAAAGCCCAAATCAAAGTGTGGAGGTGATTACTTTGTCTTAACCCAAGTTCATGAAAAAGGCCTTTTGATTCTCAAGATTGCTATAAAGCGCGAGAGAAGCGCATACGTCCTTTTTCAATGGCTTTAGTCTAAGTAAGCCCTCATGAAAAACAAAGCTACACTTGCTCTTTTTAGATCCACAAAGCAATATGTGAGTTCGTTTTAGAGCACCAAATCACAAGTGAAAGACATTTGTTCAATTTGTTAATCCAATAAAGGAAATATAGTAAGTTGTGATCCTAAAGTTTGTTTTAGCCCTTTTGCAAGAAATGGAAAGATTCTTTTTAAGCCCAAACAAAAATTAGTGTTCTAAGTTTGAAAAGATAACAAATCCTCAAAATAGTGTTAAATAAACACTAAAGTGATTAAAAACACTTTGATTTCGTAAGACATAGCCCTCATGCTCCTTCTTTCTTCAATTTCAATTTCCAACCTACAAAGAAGAAAAACAAATCAGATTCTGGAAAAAATACAGAATTTAAAAGGCAGGAAACAAAAAATAAATTAATTAGAAACATAAAACACGTGCTAAAAAACCAAATTTTCTCTTTTACTGTTTCCCAGCGTCGCAACTCATGAAAGCATCATAGTTTTTTCTCCCAGCGGTGCCCTCACAGTGCCACTTACCAGTCAACAACGCTCTGTGTTGGGACAGAGAGCTCAATTACGTCACAATTTTTGCCCAGCATTGCAGTTTGTGTCTAGCATTGCTGTTTAATATTTTTTGAAATTGTTTGCAGGTTGGCGAGTCTAGCGGCGGAGTTTAAAATTCAAAAATCTTGGCGGGATGAGTCTAGCGGTGCATTTTTTGTTTCAAGTGGTGCCATATAGCAATGTGGACGAGCCCACGGTGCCAAAACAACAACGTTGACGGGCCCGCATTGGAATTTCCTGTGTGTGAAGAAAAATGTGAAAATTTCAAGAAAATATTAGAAATAGTGATATCTAGCCCTCCTTCTAGTGCCAAATGTGTGAACCCTTCTCCTAGTACCTGCAAAGCAACATGAGTAAACAAGTTAAACAAGGAATTGCAAGCTAAAACAAGGATTCCCCATGAAATCCATTTACAAATTCAAATTAAGAAGAAAATATTGAAAAACATAATTCAAATGACAAAAACAAGATAAAATCCTAATTAGAAAAGCAAACACATGATCCCATGGGGGAATTGGTGCCAATTTGATGTGAAAATTGGCCCTTTCCCAATCCCTATGATGAAATCTTGATATGTTGAAGATGATGTTGATCCACTTTGTTGATGAAAGATGAAGACTCCAAGCCAAATCTACAAAAATCCTAGCTAAGAACTCAATGATGGATGGAACTCAAGAGATATTTGAGCATGGTAACTTTGCTTGGATTGTGGAGTTGTGGAGGATTTGATGAAGAAAGAAGCCTTTGATTTATATATTTTCAATTATTAAGAGTGATCAAGAGGGAGCAATGTGGGATCAAAAACAAGCCAATGAAAAGAGGCCACTTGTCAACTTGTGAGTGGTTGAGGAGTGTGCAATATTGGGAAATGTTCCCAAGAGGGGGAAATTTCAAATTTGAATTTGAGATTTAATGCTTAGTTTGACCTTTGCAAGGGACATGTAAGAGACATTAATTGCTTTGTTGGATGTACATGTCCACTTGATTTTGAATTCAAACTTGAGGGAATATTCCTCAAAGATGCCATGTTGATGGAAAATGTTGATTTTAATAAATCAATAAATTGATTTATTTGTGCAAGTGGGATTATCTAGAGGATTCAAGTGACATGCATTATATTAGATTTAATCAATATTAGATTAGCTTAGAAAATGATAAGATGATTTGACCTTTTTGACTTGAATACTTTGATTTATTTAAATCAAAAAGGGATGAAAGGTGATTTCATATTTAATTAAATAAAAGGCTTGATTTATTTAATTAAAAGGAGGGTGATGGGATCAAGTTGATTTATTTGATTTAAATTCATGACTTTAGGAGATTGATAAATAAACTTGATTTATTTGCTGAATGGATGAATATGACCTAATCGAATGCATTATGCCAATTTCGCATGTCTACAGTATTTTACCTCACTCTCTTATTAATACATTTTCAGCTTTCAAATCACCTTTGCCTTTTATCTGGAATGTCTTCTTTCTGTGACAAGTTATTTGCATGCAGGTGATCTTCGGGGTCTATTAAGTTGGCTTTCACAACTTCAACATGGTATTAGAGCTCTAGATTTGTGACTGCCTGTTCGATTTTTGAAGATTTCAGCTTACAGAGTTTTCTTCTCTACAAGGGTTTTAGAAAGGAAAATTTTCTTATGGATCTAGGGGTTGCCTAATTTTCTAGGCCTTTTTTGGACAAAATGAACCTCGTGATTGAGTCTGCAGCATCCAAAAACCCCTATTTTCATACAAAACTTGTCCAATTTGAACATAGTTGCACCAGAAGTAAAAAAAAATTGCCCTAGGGCTCACATATCTAGGTGAGAAGCAAAAAAAAATTTAAACAAAAAAAACAAAAAAAATAAAGTTTTTTTTGAAAAAACTGCGCTCGCAGTTCAAAAACAGGGCGAGGCCTGTCGGCCACCAAGTGGCCACCAAGCAGCTACCCACCAGCCGTTCAGATTGGTGGAGCCACCCAGCAGCCACCAGCCTTCCCCTTTGCTAGCCGGCCACCCGCCAACCACCGGCGCCCCGCCTGTGCATCGCCCGCGTGCCGTCCGCGTGCCACCAGCTCAGCCGACCCCCCTCAGATCTAGTGCCTAGTCATATTGGGTACCAGGAGCCCACTGGTAGCCCTAGGCCATAGCCCCCTGGTCGCGCATGTGACTAGGGGCTATTTTTTTTAAGCCCTAGGTGCTACATGAAAGGCTTATTAGGCAATTTTGAGAAACTTTCGGTGAATCAGGTGTAAAATGGATGTTCGAGCTTAGATTTTGAAAATGAATAGGCGTCAAAAAGCTAGTTCTGAGCCTGATCTGATGATGGAGGTTTCATTTTCTGATTTTTCCATTTTGGTGCCATTTTTTGTAGTCAAATTCAGATGATAGTTTCTGCACTCCGGGGCGCATAACTTTTGTGTTCGAGGTCTGTTTTTCACATACGAATAGGCATCAAAAATTTGGTTTAGTGCTCTACACAATGATCAAAATTATTTTCCAAGATTTGTTTCCAAGTATATTTTATTTAGCATTTTGTGTTTTCATAGTTTTCTTAATTACTTGGACATTTTGACACTTGGGAACCTCCTGTTTGCATCATTAGGCTCTATTTCATTTGATCTACATGATGTAAGGTCAATTTTCTCAGATGTTTTAATTTGAAGAGTTATCATGGGTTTTTCTACTCACCCTTCAATTATAATTCTGGAACGAGGTAATTATGAGTCATGGGAAAAGGGCATACTTACACATTGTAGGTGGCTTAATATTTTTCCTTATTTGTATGATCTCATACCTGAACTAGCCACTTCAGAGGGAAAACTAGCTTGGGATATCATTAGAGATCACATAGTAGGACTTATATTGTCTAGTGTTGATGATGACACTGTGTGGGCTATATCAGACATTGATTGTCCCCACCCACTTTGGAAATGTCTTTGGGAGATCTATGGAGACCCCAATCTCTCTCCATTGCTAGAGGATCCTGCTTTAGATTGTCTCTTACCCATTTCTTGGAGAGATAATACACCCTTTGATCATGATACTTTAGAGGAGCTTGAGTATTTAGACACCCTTACATGTTCCAATGGATCAGAGGCTTGTCTCACAGTTCCTACTCTTCAGAATGAGATTATACATGTATCATCCATTGTTCCTAATGACATCAGTATCGCCACATTGGATCCTATAGATTCAGTTCAACATCATGACCATCTTGGTCATTCATTATCTACTACATCATGGTATTCTTATCTTGCAAACACATTTTTGTTTGTTGAGTGTCACATTGCAGATCTTGAGGATTATTTTGAGGACATTCATCTCCTCTTCCTTGACAATCAGGTTATCACTATATGCCCACCATTATTTGTGCATTTAGAGGTTGCATTTTAGGATTCTCCAAATCAGTTTGGATTTGGTATCATTTGTTTTTGTTCAGACAGAGAGATTCTTTAGCATCCTATCATGGCACATAGGTGATCCCATAATAGTGGTTTACAATTTTTGGCCAAACTGGACACTAAAATTATTATTTTTAACTAAATCTTCACATTCGGGCACCTATAGCGGCTAAACCATGAGGAATTTGAAGATGATGCAAACTAGAGTCTCATCACATTTTGTCTATAGATTCTAAAAGTATTTTTTTCAAAAATTTTGGAATCAGATTGTATTAATTTTTCCATCTCCCACAAAAACTAGTTTTTTCCATAAAACAACATTTTCAAAAAGTGACGCACACCGTATAATGCATAAATTTTTTTCCATGAAGGATAAAATTCTAATTCTTTCAAATTTAAATTTGTAACTCTGATATCTAGTGCTTCCACTTGGTTAGATATTTTTTTATTGAATATTTTGTCTTTAATCAAGTTTCAAAGTCAAACCAGTTCCAATTCAGACATAGCGCAACTATATAACGCATAACTTTTTTTGTATATATCAAAATTTAATTTTTTTTTTTGTTCGATCAAGAATTTCAATATCTGGTGCACTCATATTTTTCAAAAAAAAAATTCATAATCTGTTATTTTTCCACATGTGCAAAACAAAGACCTTCATTTTCGGTGAAAAACCAATGTTTAATAAAACTAAAAAAACAAATACATAATAAAATCAAAAGATATTAAAATTATATTCGTTGGATAGCTCATTTTGAGGACTACTTGATTCTAGATGGGTTTCTAAAGACTCCTCCATTTTCATCCTCAACCCAAGCTCTGAAGCGTAAAAAATTAGACTATTTTTGTGTCTCGGGAGGGGGATGAGGGGCAAGGGAGGTTTGAACGAACCCCTAGGGGTTCAGCCGAACCCAAAGGGGTTCGCTCGAACTAGGGTTCGAGCGAACCCCTTCAAGGGGGGTTCGACTGAACCCCTTTGCTATGCATTTGGGTTTTTTTTTTCGGCCAAAATTCAAAGGGGTTCGCTTGAACCCTAGTTCGGGCGAACACCTAATGGGTTCGCTCGAACTAGTAGGTTCGTACGAACCCCCAAAATCACTTTTTTTGCTTTGGGTTCATTTTTTGTGAGTTTTCCTTCCTCACTTGAATTGTAAACCACTATTATGGATTCACCCACACATCTTGAGATAGATTGGTTCATCACTCTTCACAGGGTTTCTTCAACATCGTCCTTTGGATCCATTTCTTCCCAAGGGGAGGAATATCATTTTCCGCTTAAGGATCTCTTTTTGGATTCTACATCAGGAATCTACCATTGCGACATGAGTTTCTTCATTATGGGGGGGCCTTCTTGTCTCTTTATATCTCTCCTATAGAGACCATTGTATATGTACTTATATGATAGAAGCTATCTATGGGGGGTATCATGTAATCCACCTCCTATCCTTCTTTCATTAGTGTGTTTCATTCTTTTCTTTTCTCTCTTTTGGGGGGAAGTTTTATTCCCATGAGGTTTTCTTCCTTTCTCCACTTTACAGAGACTTAGTTGTATTTGAGTACCTGATCAGGCCTAGTTGTCAGGACCCTTGTTTGCTTTCATGCATTGTAGTTACCTTTTATTTCTTGCACATGTTTGTAGTTGTACTCTTGCTCATCTTAAGGGGGGGTGTTAGAGTAAAGGTTTTAACTTAATTATGTTAATTAAGTTACCTTTATTCCTCTCTTAAGATTTCACTTCAATTTGCATATTGTGACATTTAATAATTATATTAATTATTAAATGTCTACCTATTAGGGTTTCTTTAGGGTTGCACAATCTCCTTTTATAAGGATTGATCATTGTATTTTACCTCACTCTCTGATTAATACATTTTCAGCTTTCAAAGCACCTTTGCCTTTTGTCTGGAATGTCTTCTTTCTGTGATAGGTTATTTGCATGCAAGTGATCTTTAGGGTCTATGAAGTTGGCTTTCACAACTTCAACACTTGCTTTTCATTTTCCAACTCTAATTTCAATATCTTAGGATCTGGAGGTGCAGTAGATGGAGTTGGATTAATTTTGGCCTTATGTGTGGGGGTTTCAACAAATTAAGTATGGATATTAGTATTGGTATTGAAGGTAGTTTTCTTAGGCTAATCAATGGGTCTCTTCCCATGATCTAAAAATGATGTCTTCTTAGCAGTAGTAGGAGGATATGAGACTCTAGTAGTTGAGATAGATGTGGTGTAGGTATCAATAGCTAAGGTTCCCATTGGGATTTTTACCTCAGGAATGTCATTGGTCATTTTAGCATCAAATTTAAAAAGGTTTTCCTCAAAGGTCTTACACCTAGCAACATATTCTCTCATTTTCTCTAATTTTTGTTTTCTAGCATCTCTCTCAAGTTACTTAGCTCTAATCCTATTTTCCCTTTCTTTTAATGCCATCATTCTATTCTCTTCTTCTTCTTTAAGCCTTTTTTCTTCCTCTTCTATAACTTGCATGACATTATCTATGTCTTCATCATTTTCTAGAACATCTCCAGGCTCACTTGGGGAAGGAGTATAGTAGGGTTGGTCAATAGGATCTTCCTCTAGAGAAAGTTTCACTTGTACATCAGGAGATTCACCTCTTGGCTTAAGATTTTTTCCATTAAAAATGGAGCCAATTCTAGGGGTTAAAGGCTCAGAAAAATTCTTATTCTTTCCCCAAAACTCCCACCTATCCTCCTCTCTTGAAATATTAAGCTCATTATCAAACATTTTTTCAATAGGAAAACTTCCTTGGTCTATGTTAGACCAATCAACTTCATGTGCCTTTTCATGGATATTGGAACTACTTACTTCAACATTAAACATAGGAGATGCATCAGCAGGAGAGTCAACAGGCTTACTCAATTCAAAGCTTTTCTTTACTTAGGTGGGTTGCTTCTCTTTAGCAGGTTCATATTTTGTCTTCTTCTCAGGATGCTTCTTTGCATAACTTTTGGTCTTCTTCATGATGTCAAATGTGTCAAAATCCTTCTTCTTACATTCCTTTTGAGAGCTTATCTTTACATTGGTATTAGAGAATTCAGAGTCGCCACCCAAAATGCTGGAAAATAGAAGGTGATTGCACTTTGACTTTGTACTTGTAACTTCAGAAAAATATTTTAAACATAACCCAACACAATCTGACAGAATGAAACAAGACTTGAGGCATAATATTGAGAATGATGTGACTAATGCAATAGAATTTAAACTAATTATTCTTCACATGGTAAAGAATATCATAAAGAACACTTGAATTTGATTGTACTAGATCTGAACTAGAGACTTTAGACTTAGCTAGTTCCCTAGTAGAGTCGCCAATTTTTTGGTTATTTTTTAAGAACCAAACTAATCTCTAGAAATAGCTATGGACTTTTCCATTTCAAATAATTAGTACTCCAAAGGGATTGGCCAACGAACGAGTGGAAGCTGCAAAACTTAGACTCCTACACTTTAGGATATATGGAGCATGGGAAGGTGATCCCACAATGTATACTCAGGAATTCATACAATTATAATTAAATACATTGTCAATAATAGATACTTCTCATAAAATTACTCAACAATATAGTACATCAAATAAGTTGGTAGCTCATTTATCAATGTCCTATACTTGGAGCATGAGAAGGAAGAACTTCAACACAACACAACTACAGTGGTATCCATTTGAGAATTTTTAAATTAAAAGTGATTAGCCAATGAATCAACACAAAAACTAAACCATGAGTACTTTTCACAAACTAGTTCCTTTATCCAAAGTAGCAGAGTCAATATAAACCTATATAACCAGACAAGGACTCAACAATAGCAACATACAGTCACAAGAAATATTGCATTACAACACTCCCCTATTACATTCATGATCATTACTAGTTACAAATATCCTAGCACCTGATTTTTATGAGTTAATGATTTCATCCAAGCATTTACATTAATTCATTGAATCAATAAGTAGGAATGAAATCAAACATCCATTAAGAAACAATAGAGACAAACAAAAGGAATCCTGAATTACTTTCATTTGTAACTCATAAGACGAGTACAAGGAGAGATAATAGCCATGAAATTGGTATTAATTTGTATTGAAGTTGCTATACTTTTATCAAAATTGCATACATAACAATGAACTCTAAACTTAAGACAAAAACTCTAAAACATGCTTAGTATTTGCCTTAAAATTCATAGTGTTAATTGTGAAACAACAAACCCCTACTTTCTAGCCCTAAATTCCTTCTTATAGAAATGGAGGAAAACAAGCCTCAAGCCAGAAAGTACACATGTCAAAACCCTATTGGAACACCATAAAAAATATTCTCTCATTTAGTTACAATGCATTCCTAAGAGGTGGGAGACATGTGGGAAAATGAAAGTAGTCTCCGTTCATTGTTGGAGATCTGTTCCAATTTTCAAAATGGGTATAATCAAACGGTTACCTCAAAAAAATTTCCCATGCACACAAAGTAAAAGAAGGAAAGCATGAAAGAAATAGAAAAAGAAAAGTCAAGAGATATGTCCACGTGTGCAGCCTTTTTATCAATTCAAATTGGAGAAGATGCACTATATTTTCCATACTTTATAAAAAGCCTAATCTGTACTAACTCTAGGCTATGTAGTGCATTCCCATCTATTTGTTATTCATCATGGTTACAGACTTCAAAATTTCAAATCACTAACTCAACACCTTTTATGTCAGACCCCTACTCCTTCCAAGCACCTACCTTTCCATGTTAGGAATTCATCTTCAGTGGGACAATAGAAATTCATGACTTCATCAACACTCTATCTATAAGGTTCATACTTGGTGACAATCTTGTTGGTGTAATTAATATTTAATTACACTTTACATAAGTTTACTTAGGCAATTATTTAATTCCTAGGTTAATTAGTTGTCATCCTTATCTTGTTGCTCAAGATAATATTAGGGTTATGCATCTTTGCTTTTATAAAGCAAATAATTATCATGTAATTAATGAATTCTCGAATAATATTATTTGCACATTTTTTTGCAACCTCTCTTGTTTTTTTGTTTTTCTCTTCTATGGAAGGTCTATTCTGGGGGGTTTCTTGCATAATAAATCTGATTAGAGTGTAGTTTTTAGTTTGATCTCCATATCCATCTTGATTTGTTGGCAACTCATATGAGTTATCTGGTTTCCTAGTTTCTTTTGGCCTCATCTTGTCTTAGCTTGACACATATCTGATTCACATCGGTTCACACTTTAGATTGAGAGCCTATGGTTAATGATACACATTGGATCCATCTTAGTTTAAGGGACATGTTTTTATGGTTAATGTTCCAGAGTCTTCATGGTAATCCTTCCCATGGAAGAGTTTCAGTCATAGTTTGGAATCGGTATCGAGATACACGGCTTCTAGATTCTGTCATCATCTCATCTACTGTTGCTTCACAGATTCCAGGGTTGTTCTAGTTTGTGAATTTTCTAGTGTTCCATGGCATCGAGTCTACTGTCACATTATCATGATTCTATTTTTGGAAGTGTTGGGAAAGCTAATTTTCAAGAGGCCCTAGTTTTGGAGCAATTTGGTGAGGGTTTTGTGTTTGAGGGTGTCAAGGGTGTCATAGGTGCCTAAAAACTTGAAAATTCTTGGTTTGGGAAAATTTTAAGGTACTGTTGAAATTATTATAATCTCGAGTTAAGATTTGAGTAGGGTTGCTTTGGAAAAGAGGGCTAATTAGGCCTTGATTTTGTGAAGACAACAGATTTTGGAAGGGTTAATCTAAAACAAGTGCCATCAGGGATTTGATATGTTGTTTAGCATCATAAACCACAACTGAATCAATCATTAGATTGAGGAGTCCTTTGGGGAAGTTGAGTGAAAAGTCAAAAAACCATTGCTAGAGGCCTAGTTGGGCTAGAAGCCTAGTCAAGGTGCAAAAAGTGAGTTTGTGTTTAAGTCAGAGGTTTGGGGATTGAAACCATTCAAGACAAGTTTGTTTGAGTCTTTTAAAAGCTTCCCAAGGGTTTGGGTCCATAAGTGAAGGTTTAAAGTCATAAGTGAAACTTTGAGGCTTATCTCCTGTAGGGTGCCTGGAAGAGGTTTGAGAATGCTTCATTGAAATCCTTGTAATCTTTGTGTGTTTTGCCTAAAGTTCCATCCCCTCTACATCAGAGTGGTATCAAAGTAGTGAGTAGGTTCTTTAGGGATTGAAGAATCATCAATGGCACCTAAAAATCAATTGGCAAGAGAGTTGGAGTTAAGGGAAACCTTGGAAAAAGAAAGAAGGGAAAGAAGAGAAAAAGAAGCAACAAGAGAGCAGGCCAGAGAAAGGGAAGAAAGGCAATGGAGAAGGGAGAGAGAGACTATGCAAGCAAGGATAAACAATCTTGAGAGAAGTAGAAGGAGAGAAGAACAAGAAGACCAAGAAAATAATGATTAAGATGAAGAGCATGTGAGGGTAAATCATGAACAACCAGCAGATGAGATAGAAGACCCTGAGGAAAGGAGGTTATTGAGATTGTTGAAAGCAGTACAAGGTCATGGAGGGAAGAGTCACATAGATTTTCCTATCTATCAAGGAAGGATGGATAGTGAAGAGGTGTTAGGATGGCTTGATGCCTTAGAGAACTATTTTGAGTTCGAAGAGATGGATGAAGAGAGGAAGGTTAAGTTTTCCAAAACCAAGTTGAGAGGTATGACATTGACATGGTGGACTAGTTTTTAGAATGATAGGATGGCTAGGGGATTGGTAAAAGTTTATACATGGGAAATGATGAAGAGTTTGGTCAAAGAGAAATTCCTACCATCTGATTACACAATTCATGTGAAGAGGATGAGGCAGAATTTAAGACAAAAGGACATGGATGTGATGTCCTATACTGAGCAATTTCACAAGCTTGGTATCAGAGGAGGTTATGAAGAAGAGGATGAGAAAGTAGCCAGGTATATCAATGGCTTAAGATATAACTTACAAGATGAGATTTGTTTACAGATGCCAAGGACATTAGGAGAATGTTTTCAATTGGCCATTAGAGCAAAAGAAAAGGTGAAAAGTAAGCAAGAAAGCTCAAGCAGTGGTGGAAGAGGAGGTAGTTCAAATAGAGGCAGAGGTAATAGAGAACAAGGACAAGGTAGCAATGATAAGAGTAGCAATGAAAAAGGCAAAGAGGTGTTATCAGATCAAAGAGGAGGATACACTCCTAGAGGTGGAGGCAGATTTGGACAAGGTAGAGGCCCATTCACAGGTAGGTGTTTCAATTGCAATGAACTAGGGCATCCTTCCTTCAAGTGTCCTAAATGGGAACAATCAGATAGGGGCAGAGAAAGGAGAGCTAACTTGGTACAAGAAGAAGAGGACAAAAAGGAGGAATCAAAAACATTTATGGCAGACCCTATGACTGATGGTGAGTTTCTTATGGTCAAGCAAGGAGAAAGACTTCATCAAGAGCCAAAGCTAACTATCTTTAAGACAAATTGTCTCAGTCATGGTAAGATATGCATATTGCTCATAGATCTAGGTTCACATAGCAATTTAGTTTCAACTGATATGGTAGCCAAGTTAGGAATTGAAACTTTTGATCATCCTACTCCCTACAAGCCCACTTGGGTAACTCAAATGCAACATGTAGATATTTGTAAGAGGGCTTATGTTGATTTTTCAATTGGATCATATCAGGACAGGGTGCTTTGTGATGTCATTCCAATGACTTGTGGTCATATCATCTTAGGGAGACCATGGCAGTATACTAGGAGGACAGTGCATGATGGATTCCATAATACATATTTGGTGCATAAAGGAGATATTAGATATAAGTTGGTTCCTTTGCCTTTGGAGCAGTATAATGAAAGTTTTGTGATATGTTTTGAGAAACATTTGCAGGTAAATAAGCAGGGTCAGACAGGGGAAGATACTGGTTGGTTGAGAAATGACAAGTTGCAGTAGGGTTGTGAAGGATAAAGTCCTAAAAATCAAAAAATTTGGGACTTGGACAGTATCAAGGTCGGAGGAATTGAATGCCCTATTGTTGCAGGTGATAATGATGGAGTTCTTTCACCAAGGAGTCAGTGGAATGAGGGCAAAAACAGGGCACAAGGATAGACTGATCTCAAACAACAAAGAGAACTAGCACAACATTGTTTTGACACTAACATTATGAGTGACATGAATGTAGGTTGGAAGAAAAGGAAGAAGGTAACTTTGGGAGATTTCATGCTTGGTAATAAGAAGGTGCAAACATATAGGAACAAGGAGTATTATGGCAGCAACAAGTTGGATAATTCTTGGGGCAAGAACTTTTTCTTTCTTGGGGAGAATGGTGTAGGAGCACCCAAGCACTTCAAGGAACACTTCAAGGGCCAGGAGGATGCAGGGGTCATGAAGACTTGTCAAGAATCTCAGAGCATCAACTATAACATCCTGAAGCCTATAATGGCTTTTGAAATGGATAAAAATATTGAAGGAGTCAAAAGTCCTAAGGGTCCTAATAAGGACAATAGGACCAAAATGCAATGTAAATGGAACAATAATGTTCTAGGATTTTAAATAGGTATATGATTTTTTAATTAGGTTCATTAAGGTTGAATAGTGAAATGCAATAAGTTTTAGAAGGTTTTAGTTTATAGGAGTTAATAAATTTCAAGTTGGAGTATTCAAATTTTTGAAATCCAACTTTGGGCGGGAAAGTGTGTTTTTGATGATTTAGCACTAATAATGTAATGAAACCAATTCTAATCAGTTGGGACAGTTGGGGGAAGGGTTTTTAAGGTTGGAGGATTCATTTTTATGGGCTGTTGGCTGATATTGCAAGTGTTGTACGGACTGCTATAGAAAATCAATAAAAACTTCAATCTTTTTGCATTTTCTTGAGTTTTTTTTATGAATCTCTTATTCCTTTTGGTTCCATGCTCATTTGGATGGTTTAAAAACTTGTATTTACATGTATTTAACCTTATGTATGACCTTAATAACGTTGGGAATTAGTTTATTGTGTTATATTGCTGACTGTCCTAAAAAAGTGCAGATTTTTCACTAGTTTTTGGTGGTTTTCATGGGTGTTTGATCCATTTCATGAAGAATTGATGATGTAACCTATTAAATGGATCTTTTCTAACATGTATAATACAAATCTAACAAGATGAAATTCAGGTAAGGAAGAATACTTGGGTGTACACCGTGTTTTTACAATGCAAAGTGCATGAAAATGGAGGCTAAAGTGTAGCAGCAGAAGATCTACCTTAATAAGGGGTATATTTCTGAGTTGAAGGTGTTTATATATGTTGAGTTATTGGTGAAAAGTCCAAGAGAAGGTTCTGGAAGTGTTGGGAAAGCTAATTTTCAAGAGGCCCTAGTTTTGGAGCAATTTGGTGAGGGTTTTGTGTTTGAGGGTGTCAAGGGTGTCATAGGCACCTAAAAACTTGAAAATCCTTGGTTTGGGAACATTTTAAGGTACTTTTGAAAGTCTTATAATTTAGAGTTAAGATTTGAGTAGGGTTGTTTTGGAAAAGAGGGCTAATTAGGCCTTGATTTTGTGAAGACAATAGATTTTGGAAGGGTTAATCTAAAACAAGTGCCATCAGGGATTTGATATGTTGTTTAGCATCATAAACCACAATTGAATCAATCATTATATTGAGGAGTCCTTTGGGGAAGTTGAGTGAAAAGTCAAAAAACCATTGCTAGAGGCCTAGTTGGGCTAGAAGCCTAGTCAAGGTGCAGAAAGTGAGTTTGTGTTTAAGTCAAAGGTTTGGGGCTTGAAACCATTCAAGACAAGTTTGTTTGAGTCTTTTAAAAGCTTCCCAAGGGTTTGGGTCCATAAGTGAAGGTTTAAAGTCATAAGTGAAACTTTGAGGCTTATCTCCTGTAGGGTGCCTGGAAGAGGTTTGAGAGTGCTTCATTGAAATCCTTGTTTTCCTAAAGTCCCATCCCCTCTGCATCACTCTTTATCTCCTTCTATCTATATCCATCACTATCTATCTCTATCTATCTCTTTTTCTCTATATCTATCTCTTATTTTGTAGATCATGTAGATTTTCTATGATAAGGCCATAAACAAGTATAGTTTTTCCATTGGTGCATATCATGTCTCATAGTCTAACAATATGTATAACTAATTTAATACATTAAATTATTGTACTTTTGATTTTTATCATTACCATTCTATTAAAACAACATGGTTTTAATAGTTTAGTGAATGGTAATGTATCTTTCCTACATGATATATGGTTGTGAAAGGCTCTTCAATAAATGAATGTGAATAGTATAATCTATATTTTTTACATCCATCTTAATCCCTCATTGAGATATGATGAAACCTAATAGGTGGTAAATGTTAACCTTAAAAAAGGGTCAATGAAAATGGAGGCGAGTAAAGCAAAAAATTGTAGAGGAGGTAGGTTTTGTGGGTAGAGGATGTGGAAAAAGAAGGGTCATTGTTGATAGATAGGATTCAATGGAAATCGGATCAAAGGAAGGTGTGGGAGTTTAACAACAAGGATCATGCCCTAAATTGTAGGGATTGAGGGTGTGCTTTAGGGACAATATGGAATTACCCTAGGAATGTGGAGAGGTGAAAGATGGCTTACAGGCACCCGTGTTATTAAGGTCATCAATGGATAAAGTGCATTGGCCACTTTAGAATTAGGGAAGATAGACAAGTCACCCTCCCCAAGGTATCCAAGTATTGGATAAACAACCTTTAGGACATGTGTGAAAAGGATGGTTATATTGGAAGGAAAGTCATGGAAGGTGTTCTGAAAACATTGATCTTCCTGAGAAGGGTAGGTGTGATGTTTATGGAGACCCAAGAAAGCTAATGCCCCCATTCTTGTTAGAAGCAAACAAGATCCCACTAGAAAATGGAAAAATATGAGAGGTGCTTCAGAAGGGTATTGGTTTAGAATGAAATCGTAGCCACAAAAAAGAATGAATATCGAGAGTCAAACCTCGTGGTGGTAAAGGAAATTTTTTTAGAAGGGGGAATAATAGAATGATGGTGGTGATCCCAATAAGCTCGTATGTGCAAGGAAAGAACCATCTAGAGGAGATGGCTCTCTTCACAAAATGGTGAGGAGGTGCTTGTTCACATGAGAAAATGTTACAATGGTGGGCAGACAAATGGGGAAAAGAGCTAAGTCTAAAATGTTTGTAGAATGATTTTGTTTTGATCAATGCTATAGTGTGAAAATAAATAAATAAATCATGGATTTAAAATTTTTCACAATGGACGGTGTAGGGTTTCACCTCAAAAAATGGGAAACAATATCCAATAAAAAAAATTGGGAAACAAGCTTTGATCCAACCAAACATATTACTGATAAAATGTTGGTGTGGGTTAGCATAGGAAATATTCCAATGGATTTTTAGGGATAATAGGTTTTGAAACAATTAGGAGAACTATTGGGAGAGGTATGATGGCTTGATGATGATGCATTACAAGGTGGTAATAATAGGATAATGCAGATCTATGTTGAGGTGAACCCCTAGAGCCATAGATGGGAGGAATTGGAGCTGATTTTAGCTAGAAGTAGATGGTTTTAGGAGGTGTTATGGGAATTTACCCATTTTCAAGTTGAGATTTGGCATAGTTGGAAAGATAAAAGAATCAAAGAGGAAAGTTGGAAAGCTAAGAAAGGTGAGGAAATCCAAATTTCGAAGGAAGGGACCTCAAAAGGGATGAAGATTCATGAACCAATAGGGCTAGAACTTGGGACTACTAAAGGGATCTCCCTCTCCACACCAGAGAATTAGATCAGATAAACACAATTGTCAAGCTTGTCAAATCCAGTGGTAGAGGTTACTGGTTTGGAGGATTTGGAATGGGGTATGGTAGTAGTAGAGAATTATAAGAAAGTTCAAGCATTAGAATAATGGGAATCAATTATGGAAGTAGGTAGTGAGTTGAGAGGTATCACAATGGAGGAGAATATGGTGGAAAAAGGAGGTGATCCTTAGAGGATGACAATGATATCCTAAAGGATTGGTTACAAGAAGGTGAGGCTCATTCGTGTGAAGAAGAGTTAAATATAGATGGTGAGGAGGGTGTTGAAAGGATTAGGGAAGACCCTAGTGAACCCCCAATGCCCTCTATGAAGAAAAATCTAGTTGTGAAATAGATTGAGGCCAGTAAGAAAGTGTAGGATTGTGGCAAAAAGAGGAAACAAGGGATATAAAAAAATGAGAAAAAAAGAGCAATGGATGGTGAAGTTGAAGTTCAAATCAAAATCACACGAATTCTAAGGTCAAGGAAGTGTGTTATCCTTTTCGGAGAAAAATGAGGATCTATAGCTGGAATGTGAGGGGATTAAATTCCCCTCACAAGAGACATTTGGTAAGGCACATGTTGAAAACTTTAGCAGTCGACATTTTATTGATTCAAGAATCAAAACTAAGTAGGAAAAAGATGGAGGTGTTTAGAAATAAGTGTAAATATTGGAAGGTGTTTAGTGTGGGATCGAAAGGGGCCTCAAGGGGCCTAGAAACATTATGGATACCATAGTCAATTTATTTGGAGGAGGTCAAAGGCCATAAGAAGTGGATTGTATGCAAAGTTAGGAGCCTACATCAACTTTGGCCTTCACAATAGTAAACATCTATGGTCCATCATATTCTACAAAAAAAGGAATTGTGGGGTGAGATCAATTTTTTTTTAGTAACCACAGAGAAGCTCTTTACATCTTGGCTAGGGACTTCAATATAATTCTTTACAGTAGCAACAAAAGGGGTGGGGTGAGTAGGAAGCAGTAGTCACAAGTGGATTTTGAGGATTTTTTGATGGAGAACCATTTGGTGGAAATTCAGATGGCCAATGGCCATTTTGCATGGACAAATCATAGGTTTGGCTTTAGCAATATTGCTAAAAGGTTGGATAGATTCCTTGTCAAAGGATACCTTGCTACTTTTCCTTTCTCCCTTGACTGTAGCATTATTTCGCAACTAGGCTCAAACCATTACCTAGTAAAGTTGGAGTTAGGGGGGATAAGAAATACTTGAGATGTCCATTTATGTTCAAGAACATGTAGTTTAAGGATTTGGATTTTACGCAATTGGAAAAACAATGGTGGGCAGAGTTAAATCTAATAGGCAACAAAATGTTTAAGGTTGCCTCAAAGATAAAGTTGTTCAAACAACAAGTTAAAGAATGGAATAAAACCCACTTCAAAAACATCTTTGAGGAGAAGCTAAATTTGGAGGTGGATGTTGCTTCCCTTAATGAGATGATCCTCTTAGCAGTCATGAAAGGTGAAAGCTTCTTGAAGGAGAAGGAGCTCCTTATAATGTATGATGAGGTTTAGGAAAAAGATGAGATTTTATGGAGACAAAAATCTTAGGAAAATTAGATTTTTGATGGTGAAAAAAATTCTCAGTACTTCCATAATGTAACAAAATTCAGAAGGGGGCTCAACCACATCATAGGGGTAAAGTGTGAAGATAGCACGATGGTTGAATCTCTAGAAGAAATTGCAAGTGTGGTAGTGGTGTACTTCAACCAACTTCTCAACAACATGGAAGGTTCAAATCTCCAATCCCAACAAGAAATACTCAAAAAAATTCCCAAGCTAGTCACAAAAGCCTAGAATAACATTCTCCAAATAAAGTTCTTAGAAGAAGAAATAAGGGTAGCAATATTTCAACTTCATCTAGACAAATCTCTAGGTCTAGATGGTTTTCCCACCAGGTTCTTTAAAAAATGTTGGGTATTTTTGGGTAGTGATTTGGTAGAGGCCATAAAGGAATCTAGAGCATCGGGTAGGATATTCAGAGAGGTGAACACGACTTTCTTGCTCTCATCCAAAATAAGGAGAAATCTAGCTCCTTTGAAGAGTTTTGGCTTATCTCTCTATGTAATACATTCTATAAGATATTGGTGAATGCTATGGCTAACCGCCTAAAGTTGATCATTTTAGAGCTAATATTAGAGGAGTAGACATGATTTGTCTCAAGGAGATCTATATTGGAAGGGGTAATTATTTCTCAAGAAGTAATGAATTCAATATAAAGTACCAAGAGGCAGGGTATACTCATTAAATTGAATATCAAAAAGGCGTATGATAAGGTTGATTGGAGTTTCCTCTACAAGGTGTTAGGGGCCTTTGGGTTTGAAAAATAGTGGATAAATTGGATCTTTAATTGTATCTCCACCCCTAGACATTTGGTTCTTCTAAATGGGACTCTTGGAGGCTACTGTGAGGCTTGAAGAAGTCTTATATAGGGGGATCTCTTATCCCCATTTCTGTATATCCTAATGGTTGAGGCCCTAGGTAGATATATTTCCCAAGCTATTGTTGTGGGGAGAGTTGAAGGGTTAAAGATGACTAGTGAATTACTAGTAGTAACACATCAACAATTTGATAATGATACTATGCTCTTTGGGGATAGAAAGCATGGTGAAGCCCTATGAATAAGAAATATTCTAAACTCTTACTCAGGTGTGTCTAGATGGGAGGTCAGCCTTACCAAATCAATTTTTTCTCCTTCAATATGACTCCTAGAGTGGAACAAGAAATCTGTAGGGTCCTAAACTTTAGAAAGGGGCAACTTCCAATGACATATCTAGGCCTTCCACTAGAAAAATGGGTTAGAAGCAGAAAACTATGGGATCTAATGGAGGAAAATATAAATAAGAATCTATCATCTTGGCAGGGCAGATGGCTCTCATGAGCATGAGTAATTGTGATGCTCAAAGCTATGATTTCTATGCTACCAATATACTTACTTTCATGAATTTCTCTTCCTAGAAACAAATGCACAAGCCTCAATCAAGGCATGTGAAAGTTCTTTTGCCTGAGGTCATTAGAATAGTAAAAGTTCTCATTGATTGTGAGGGATAAAATCTACAAAAGCAAGGTGTTAGGAGTTATCATCATATGAGACGTGATGAAGCAAAATAAAGCTCTGGGTGCAAAATTGATTTGAACATGTACACAAAGAATGAGGAAAAGTGGGTACGGATTCTCCAATGTAAGTACCTACTCAATAGAAGATATAATAGTATTATTTTGGCAAAAAAATTTCCAAAAGGGTCAAGGATATGTAACTTCATATAGGTTTTCCATCCTTTGATCAGTGACTTTCTTTCTTGGGATGTATTTGATGGAAAGTCTACTAGATTTTAGGAGGACTCATGGGATGGATACAAATGTCTCTCCAATATCCCTTAATTATAATAGTTGAAGAGGATACTCTCACAAGAATGGGGTACTAAAGCAAGAGACTACATGGTGGAGGGTTTGGTGGATGGTGTTTTAGGTTGGCATTGGAAATATTTTTTGGTCATTAAGCTACCTCAAGAGGAAGCTATGGATTTGAAACTGATTTTGGAATCAAGAAGTGTATACATAAGGGAAGGGGAGGATAGGCTTGTTTGGCCTATGTCATCCTTTTGGAAATACACTACAAAATATGGGTATGCTTCTCTATGCTCGGGTGAGGGGAAGTCTGCTCTACCTTTGCACTTATTCTTGAAAAAATGGTGTCTACCCAAAGTGGCACCTTCTCTTGGGCAGTAATCCAGAAAGGAGTTTTAATGATAAACAAGTTTAAGTGATTGGGGTATGTTGGCTCATCTAGATGTTTTCTATGCAAGGAAGTGGAGGGAGAGTGAACCACTTGTTCTTGGGATGCCCTTTATTATAGGAGTGCTAGAATATGTTGTGTGCTAGGTTGGGTTGGGTGGGTGTACTCCCAAACGATATCCTCTCCCTCTTTGGATCTTGTCTGATTCTTAAACAAAATTCTCTATATGGTGGACTATAGATCTTCTGCCCTTCACTACTTGTGTGGGAGATTTGGAAAGAACGTAATAGACATATATTCCAAGGGGTGGAGAGGTCCTTTGCATCATTTATAAACAAGGTTGTAGTAGCTATGGTGGAAGTTGTGAAAAAAAAAATTACTTAGGGATACTTAGATAAAGTTTCCTTCACGTAATCAGATGCTAGGACAAGGCATTCATGGTTTGGTTTGAAGATCCAAAATTCTAGAGTGGTAAACAATGGGGGATCAAAAAGTAAGAGAGAGGTAGTGGTTTGGTTTACTCCACCACAAGGTTGGTTCAAATTTAATTTTGATGGTGCCTCGCATGGTAATCATAGGGTCTTAGGAGCTAGGTGCATAATTAGAAATTGGGGTGGGAAAGTGGTGGCTGAGTTGTCACAACGTTTACCAGTTGGGACAAATATAATGGTTGAAATGTAAGCTCTAGTTCTTGGGATATAGTTATGAAAATAAATTCAATTAGAAATGGTGGAGATTGAAGGTGACTCATCAGTGATCAGACAAGAACTAAAATCTAGGAAACTACTCAATTGGAAGCTCCAACCAATCTTGGAGTCAACGATCAACTTGATAAGTTCCATATGAAGGTATATCATTAAGCATATCTATAGGGAAGTAAATGCAAAGGCCAACATATTAGCTAATGAAGGGGAAGATGGTGTCAAATCAGTAAAATGGTTTTTATTGAACAAAATTATGGTGTATTTGGTTGTGTATCTATCAGTACGATGATTATATTTAGTCCCACCTATATGGGCTCTAAGTTATGTATCTTTGTAATCACTCATCTTTTCATGTGGTGTAATTTCTTCTTCAACCCTCAACTTGTCTAAACTAGAGGTGACCATTCCTTTATTATGTTGAGGGATCTTATCACACAATTAATCATGACACTTCATCATGTTTGTAAGGAAATTTTTTTCTCATGCACGGGCTTGTCGCATCACCCTAATCACTAACTCTAAGGTGGTACCATCCCTGCTAATGGCCATTGCATTAAATTTTTGCATGCTTTGTCAATTATATGTGGCCTTTGATGGAAATTCTTGCCTCACTTTGATTTTCTTTGATGAAATAATGGAGATGCCTATTAGGCTAGCTAGCACTCATAAGTAATGGGCTTTCTTGGAGAGTATTTTAGATGGCAGAACTTACTCAATGTTTATGGTGGATGAATGACTCATGACAGAGGCTATCATTTTGGTCTTAGAGAAGGAGTTCCTTGTATCTAATGAACGATATAGAGTCAATGTTGACATTTCCTCTCAGTTTATAGGTTCCTTGTTGGATCTTGAGACCCCTAAGGCTATTACACTACTAATGGCTAGCAAGATCATATGGTCGATGATGTTGTGTGGGATTGAGGATATCATCGTCTCTAGGCTTGGGATTGGTGTACTGAGACTGTGTGATCTTCCTTAGCTTGAGGTTCATGGTGTCAATGTGTGGTTGTATAAGAGTGAAATTGCACCCCTTATGCAAATTCCCCTTTTTCCCTTCTCCACTTTAGAAAACCAAGTTTAGAGGCTTAATTACACCTAAGCTTGCTACTTTCATCACACTTGGAACCTATTTTGAGTGTCGGTAGAGGAGTTTATATTGGGGATACCTATGTGGCACACAGATGTCTGTGTAGTGCACTTACGTCCTTGGTAGATTCCTACGGCTGAACCTATAGAGGCATTACACTTCTCATTGGCAGTCAAGTTGTAACTCCCTCTTTGGCCAACTGACCCGAATATGGCCATTTTCTTCATCTCCTCTTCAAATTATCTCCTTCTACATGAATTTTAATTTCTTCACTTCATTTTCAAGCTCACTTTCATACTCTTGCACTCACTCTCAAGCTTTCAAGCAACATTCTTGCACTCCATTGCAGCAACAGCTTCACTCCATCACTTTGATAGAGAAATTTTGGGACAACACCATTGTGGTAGAGGCTCAAGTACTCTCATTTTCTCCCCCAAGCAGCCTTGAGTGCTCTTGGTTGAGGTGGTAAGCTTCCCTTTCCTCCCCTCTATCACTTGGTTGAGTAAGCACACTTACTATTTTGTAGTGTTCTTCATTATAGTACTTTCTTTATCATACTCACTTTCTTGGCTATCCATGGATGTGGAAACACCTAAATGGGGGTCTGACTGAGGTAGGCCCTTATACAGCCACCCAACATTCTCCTCCTCTTTGTGTGTAGGTGAACATGTTCTCAAGGAGCTAGCTGGCGAATGAGTTTCTTTATGAGATCCTTCTTGCCACCTTAACTCTTGCATTTTTTCTTTATCACATTAGAGAGTATTTTATTTACTTAATCACATTATTTTGTCCCTTTAGCAGTAGTTAGCTCGATCATTAGCTTATTTTCCTAGGTTTGATCTTATCTCTTCGTTTGTCTGGCTATATGGACACCAACACACTTTAGAGACACTAGTGTGCTATGCTGTTGACTGAGGACCACACTTTCATCCTCAAGTAGAGAGCTTCTGAAGGTGCATAGATTGATTGAAGGACCTTATAGTACTCATCATTCTCATTCTGCATATCCTAACACTCTGCTAAGTTGAGGTAAGTTAGAGAAGCCTTCCACATCTTGGTCGTCCATGACTTGTGGCCTTGCATGTGGTGGTACCCCTCTCTTACATTTTGTTGAACTTGACGTGAACCAACTCCTATTCATATGTTGGTGTTGAGACCTTTCTTGTGTACTTCATGATTGTCATGTTCTTGAGTGTTGTGAAGGTTTATGAGAATCACAACCTAGTCCACAAATTCCAAGTATATCGTTAGGAGAAGTATATGACACCTCTCGATGGAAAGGACGGAGGTCTCTACTGGTTTCACTATAGGTTGTTTCTCTAGTCCCACCATTGGTCTAGCTGCATAAGAGTAGTTGTTGAGGAATGAGATGGGATTCATTGAAAAAATTGATCATGTTCCCACTCTCCCTATGTCTCCTATGCCATCGTCGGTAGACGAGCATGAGGCAATTCAAATCCCTGCAAAATATGTCTCCACCCTTGCTAAAGGACTGGGCAACTTAGAAAACCACTTGGAAAGAAATACGAAGATGGATAGAGCCGCTTAGGTTGTTAGCGAGTTAAAAAATATGATGGATAAAGATCGAATAGGCATAGAGCTTCTGACTAGCCTCCTCGATCTCACCAAAGTGTATGCTCCTTTGAACAATCCTAGCTTTGTACAAGGATTCACTTTCAAAGAATATGAATGAAAGTTAGGAGTATCGATGCCTCCCATGTCTGTTTACATGGTTGATGTGGTCCCCTCTATCAATATCCCTTATGTCTCTGAACAACTCAGAACTATCAAAGTAAATAGGGTCCCCTTAGGCTTTAGATTCACTTCCCCTGTCAGCTCTAGTGGTGGAGGCTTTGGCGGGATGAGTGGTGGGGGCTTTGGTAGTGGTGGTGGATTTGGTAGCAGAGGTGATGCCGGTGGAGATGGTTCTAGTGGAGGTCATGGTGGTGGTTCTGGTGGAGGCCCTATTGGTGGCGGTGGCTCTGGTAGTGGTTCTTGCGGAGTTCACACCAGTGGTGGTTCTAGAGGTGGCTTTGGCGGTGGTTCTGGAGGAGGTCCCTCTGGCCCTTTATCTTCTAATGACCACATTCTGAACACCCTTCTTTAGAATATGGGTAAGATGCAGAGCTAGTTGGTGAGTCTTTCCCAAGCCTCAACCCAACCCTTCTTCCGACACAACCCATTGTCAGTTGTGATATTAAACACTCCCTTCCCCCAAGGAATGGAGATCCCTAAATTTGAAAAGTATGGCGGTAAAAGAGATCCACAAACACACATGTCCGCCTTTAATGCCTTGTGCACAAAATTCTTCCATCACGATGCGTTGATCACCAAATTGTTTCCCTAATCTTATATTAGCTACCTGATTCTGATGTGAAAAAGGTATTCATAGGGAACTTTACGAGAGTACCAACATATGGTTGTTCGGTTTGGGGGATCCTCCTCACGCTCCCATACTACAAGAAAGTCCATCGTAACAATCTCTGGGAAAGGTAAGACCGTTATGAATGTAGTTTCCACTGCTGATAATAATGGCCTCAAACATAACTTAAAGTTCACAAAGTTGTCAGAATCTTATTCTTCTATCTTGCAAAAGCTATTGAAGGATAAGATCGTAACCTTGCCAAATACGAAGCTTGTTAAGGAGCCTTACCCTAATTGGAATGATGGGAGCACTTATTGTCAGTACCATGGAGTTAATGGACATGATACCAAATATTGTATGTGGCTACATCATGAGATATAGGACCACATCAAGGATGGTAACATTCATCTTGATGGGAGTAAACAAAATGCTAACAAATTAGTGGCAAAAGCTAATAGTGAACTCTAGATATATACGGACCCATTTCTGTCACACTTTGCTAACATGATTATTGATTCCACTGATTCTATTACTCAACCCAAGGCCTATGTTAACATGGTCATAGTGACTTCTACTACTCTACCTATACCTGGTTCACCAGAAATTACATTCACATCACAAGATTTTCCCTTAAACAATAAACCCTCGCCTCTCTACATTCCCACTCGCATCAATGGTAACATTGTGATAAGAGTCTTGGTAGACCCCGTGAGCCATGTGAATGTTATCATAGAGGAAAAATTAGTATTAAATTAGTTACAAAGGGAAGAATATTAAGAAACAAAATCTACCATCCGTACGCACAATGGTATGTGTCTCAAACCTTACGGCTCAATAACTTTGTCTATCCTGGTTGGACCCAAGGTTGTTGACATGGTTTTCGACGTTATCCCATAATTGGATTTGTTTAGGATGAAGCTAGGCATACCTTGGATTAGCTTCCATGAATAGAATCTCCTTTGTTATTCAAATGTGTTTAAAATTCTCCCATGAAGGTGTCGTGCATGTAGTGCATGACACTGGATATCAGCCCTTGGTGTCTTGTGGTGGATATCCGTTGGATCACTTTTAGCCCTCTCCAGTTGGTCTGCTTACTTTGAGAATGGACCTACTTTACAAGAATTATGTAAAGTATAAAATTGGGGGCCAAGGATAGCTGAAACTAACCCTTCCCATGATAAAATAATCAGTTTTCTCCTCTTCCCAAGAGGAGAAGGAGAAGCCTATACCGACTGCTCTCTCTTCCCAGAAAGGAAAGGAGAAGTACATGCCAACTCCCTTTCCTTCCTATAAAGGTAAAGAGAAGGTCACCTTCTGCTAGGCAGCCTCATCCTCTCCCCTTTCTTGGGAAGAGTATTGGATGAGTCAGCCCAATGGCTATCGGCTAATTCTGATGATTCCTCCTTGGCGTAGGCCCAAGTTTATGATCTCAGACCTCCCTAATGAATACCCCTAACCATGGTATTATTTATACAATAGAAAGAAAGGTTCTCCAAGGGAATTTGATCCGTAGCCTCCTATTGATCCTACCCCCAAATGAGTGAGTGGGAAGAGGCTTGCTACCGAGGCTCTTGAGTCAACTCCCCATGCTACTTCTCAACTTGTTCCTCATGCTCCCATTCAAGAATCTATTCCTCCATCAAAAATGGCTATAGTCAACATTCCCATGGCTGAGCAAGAGCCTTCTGTTACTTCATAGCCTTTGGCCTCCAGCTCAAAGAGTCATAGAAACTACCTTTCATACGAGCACAAGTGTCGGCAAAAGGATCTCTTGGCTAAGCAGAACACCTCACAAAGGAAGGAGGAAGAAACAACTGCCCTTGCTTTAGGGCCTCCTACAGTGTCTTCCTCTCCCCTCCCTTCTGCTTCTCTTTAGTCTAGTTCTGCATCACTTTCGACTTCCGCTACAAGTGTGAATGTGCCTAACCCTAAGGGGGTACATGTGTTCATCAATCCTTCAGTGGAGCCACCTTTGTTGATGTTCATTCTGGATATCCAGCCTTTCCTAAAACCCATGGATATGATTAATACCTTGGGTGTTTCCACTGTGGTTCTTTCCTCCTCTTCCTTTACACCTCTAGCCTCATCTATGGGGAGTTGGTCTCCTCCGACGAGGAAAAAGGTAGAGTGTGGTCCTTCTAGTAGCGAAGGACATAAGAAGATCCCACCTTCTCCGCAAGGCAACCCTACATTGACTTGTTCTATCTTGATCATGGAACCCGTCTCAGCTTCCCTTGAGTTTTTCATCACTCCGGAGTCATTCGGCGAGCCTAGTGATGAATCTCAGGTGCAACCCACCCTTTCCATTGAAGTTAGACATGATGCTCCTATATGGTGCATGTTTAACTCCATGGATGAAGTCTCAGCATTGTCAGCGATCTTCAAAAAATCACTGACCCTATCTCCACAAGAGCTTGGTGGAGAGGACCTCAAGGGGCCTTCTTCCTTACCCCTTGTTGGGGGAGGGCTGGATTTCCTCCTCTTAACATCCCACCATTGCAGGCTCATCCTCCTTCCCCCTATGATGATCTCGAGTGGGAAGCAGATGACCTCTTGATTTTTCAATGTTAGGAGGAGGCCTCTTCTTGATCTTTTGTGTGTGTGTGTTTTGTGATGTGTTCCCCCATGATTGTGCTATGTGTTCCTGGATGACCCTCATCTCCCTTGTTGGTGCTTGAATATAGGCATGATTTTTTTTGTTGTAAACCTTCTTCTATTTCTATCATCATTCTTCCATGTTTATGCTTAATTTTTGACAAATTGGGGATGATGCAAAGCATTAGAGGCATTTAGGCTTCCCTTCCATGTTGACCCAATTTTTTATTTTTACTTTGTTTTCTATGCATTCTTCCTGATTTGGTTAGGGATTGATGATCTTTTTCCTTGCACCATGGCTACCTATTATGAATTTGGATAGATCTAACCCCATTAAACTAGATCACCCTGTGCCCTTTGTTTGTGTTTTTCTTCTTTGCTTTCTATTTATCTTCTTTTCTTGAGTTGTCCCTCTCATCTGTGACAATGCCCTTTCTTCAATGTTTTGACTTTCAGAAAATGCATTCATCGCCAATGGATCTTTTCTCAAAAATCCTTGCAAACCTTTCTTCAGAATCACATTCTCAACTTGGAACCCTAATGGAACATGTTTCCTTCATCATGGGTTCATAAAGAAAGGACTTGGAAACTTTCCTCTAAAGTGGTAACAACTTTGACCTTCCCCTCATGTGGGAGCATATTCTTCCTTTCAAATTCCTCGATGAAGTGAACATCTTTCAAAAGGATCCATTGATGATGGATCACTTTGAGAAAGAAAACATCTGCTTTCGAACTGTGCATACCTTGAATGAACCCCCTACTTCATGATGGGTTCCCAAGGGACCCCCTTTTTATCGACATTCTACACAACTGCTTGCTTACTTTCCTACGTGGCCACTTCTTGACTCTATGGAGTCCACCTTCTTAGGTTTCCTCCACGTGAGAGATCTTGGGGGATACCTCCCTATAGGTCTGTGAACTTTTAGGGCACTTCCTTTGAGCTTCCTCCATGCAAGATATCTTGGGGGTGGCTCTCTTGTAGGTTGACAAGCCTGTAGGGTGCTTTCTTGGGTTTCCTCCATGCGAGAGATCTTGGGGGTTACCTTCCCTATAGGTCTATGGGTATGTAGGGCACTTCGTTGGGTATTAGTCATGTGAGAGATCTTGGAGAATACCTTTCCTATGGGTTTGTGGGTCTGTAGGGAACTTTCATGGCTTCCTCCATTTGAGAGATCTTGGGGGACACTTCCGGGGTATCCTCCATGTGAGAGTTCTTGGGGGACACTTTCCTTGTAGGTTTGTGGGCTTGTAAGGCGCTTGCTTCATGGGTATTTCCTCCTTGCAAGTCTATGGCCCTGTAAGATGCTTTCTTTCTTCAACTTCATAGTTTCAAAAAGCTATGAAGTCCTTCACTTGCCCCGCACCTTCAGGTTCGCCAGATTGTGGTCTACTTCCTTGATAGTTCAAGTATACATTTCTAATATTACTCCTTCCTTGATCTACTTTACCAAGCACTCATTAGTACTTGTGCTCACTAAAGTGGGGGAAAAATGTATTAGAGTGAATTTGCACCCCTTATGAAAATTTCCCTTTTCCCCTTCTCCACTTTAGAAAACCAAGTTCGGAGGCTTAATTACACCTAAGCCTGATGCTTTCATCACACTTGGAACCTGTTTTGTGCATCGGTGGAGGAATTTTTTTTGGGGACGCCCATATGGTGCACAGATGTCTACGTGGCACACTTACGTCCCTAGCAGATTCCTGCGGCTGAACCTGCAGAGGCATTACACTTCTCATTGGGAGTCAAGATGTAACTCCCTTGTCGGCTGACTGACCCTAATATGGTCATTTTCTTCATATCCTCTTCAAATTATCTCCTTCTACATGCATTCTAACTTCTTCACTTCATTCACAAGCTCACTTTCATACTCTTGCACTCACTCTCAAGATTTCAAGCAACATTCTTGCACTCCATTGCAGCAACAACTTCACTCCATCACTTTGATAGAGAAAGTTTGGGACAACACCATTGTAGTAGAGGCTTGAGTACTCTCATTTTCTCCCCCAAGTAGCCTTGAGTGCTCTTGGTGGAGGTGGTAATCTTCCCTTCCTCTCGTGTATCACTTGGTTAAGTAAGAACACTTACTATTTTGTAGTTTTCTTGGTGTTCTTCATTATAGTACTTTCTTTATCATACTCACTTTCTCGGCTATCCGTGGAGGTGGAAACACCTAAACGGGGGTTTGATTGAGGTAGACCCCTATATAGCCAACCAACATTCTCCTCCTCTTTGTGTGTAGGTGAACATGTTCTCAAGGAGCTAGCTGGAAAACGAGTTTCTTTGTGACATCCTTCTTGCCACCTTAACTCTTGCATTTTTGCTTTATCACATTAGAGAGTATTTTGTTTACTTAATCACATTATTTTGGCCCTTGTGCAGTAGTCAGTTGGGTTGTTAGCTTTTTTTCCTAGGTTTGACTTTGTCTCTTTAGTTTTCTAGCCATACAGACACCAACACACTTTAGAGACGACATCGCATTGCACTGTCATCCAAGGACTGCGCTTTCATCCTCAGGCAGAGAGCTTCCTGAGGCATAGTGTTGAACTTGAAAACTAGCTCACCTAGCCCCGTTCTACATTTCAGGTTTGTAGAGTGATTGAAGGACCTTATAGTCCTCATTATTCTAATCCTGCATATCCTAACACTCCACTAAGCTAAGGTAAGTTAAGTCAGCCTTCCACATCTTGGTCCTTCATGACTTGGGGCCTTGCACATGGTGGTCCCCCTCTCTTACAATGGTATTATCCTTTGGTTATGGACATGAAGAGGAAAGCTCTTTGGGAGCATTAGGTGAGGGCTATGAGGGGTCTGACATTTTTGAAAAGGCTCTTGTATCTAGAATTGGCTCTTGGCGTGGATTAGCGAGGTGAATTTAGGGATTTCCCACATAGTGAAGGGGTGGTTGAAGAACAAGATGGATCTTGTGTTGTTGTTTAACTGTAGTTTTGAAAAAGCCAATATACATGTAATATCACATATTCCATATGCTTCAACTTTATGTGTCGGTTGTCTGTATGTTTACTTGCTCTACTAGCCAGGTTTGGAATTTTGAATTTTACACTCTAGTGTCTGGTGTGGCATGGCTTTGTACATGGGTATTGAATTTTTGGGAAATCATCTTGTCTACTCTATTATAATGGTTTTCCTTAGGGCTTGTGGTGGATCAAAATGGTGCTTGTTTGGCTAAATCAC
>VDFB02139664.1:0-26609 GCA_007258455.2 Sequoia sempervirens | reverse complement strand
ATTAAAAGAACTTACAAATTTTACCTTATACACCATCGGTTTGACCTAATTCACATTAAATGCGTTAGACTTCAAAAGGCTGCTAAAACCATTCTTCACATCACAGAGAACCCTAATTCGATCCACAAATTAGCATGTTGACATGTTTTCTTCCGGTTTCTTTTCCAAAACCTCTATTTATTCATTCTTCACAATACATCCTCACGTCAAACTTTGACACACCATTCATCCAAGGGGTTTTTACAATTTTTTGATAATGCTCCCCCTAAGACCATGCTTCATCTAATTCCCAGAGGAATTATCTATACCAGATGAGGGAACAAACACATCAACAGTTTCAGGTTCTTCTTTCTTCCTCCATATTTTATTCATCTCTTGCTTCATCTCTTCTTTGTTGATTTTCTTGATCGGTTCATTCTTCTCTACTGGAGCAGATTGCTTTCCCTTCTTACTTTTGTAAACCTTTGAGATATGTCTAGATTTGTTACAATTATAGAAAACAACACTTTTCTAATTAGTCTAAAATCCATTGCTTCTCGATCCACATTGATTGCTTTGTGTCTAAATTTTTTACAGGTATAGCAACAGACATTAAAGGATTGATTTATTCTGCCTCTATTAAACCTATTCATCATCACTTGACTGAACATTCTTACCTGAGATTTGCATTCAGTGGCTTTATGTCCAAATTTCTTGCATGAGAAACATTTTCGAGAGAAAGAACTAGGAAACTAGTTCATCCTACTCCTACATTGTATTTCCTTGTGACCATATTTATTATAGAAAAAGAAAACCATTGAAAGAGGGATATCTTTGTGCATTGGGCTATCTCACAAGAAGTCTCTTTGCAAAGTTTCTTGAATTTCCTTTATGCTTCCCTTTGTCTTGAGTCTTTTGATTGTCTTTTGAGATTTCACCTGATTCATTTCCCAAGCCACCTTTGTCTTTATTTGATTTTTTCCCTACAAGCAGTTCTTCAAGCTTGTCAGAGCTAGATATAAAATTGTTCTCACAGAGTTTTTCCTTCTCCAGTTCTACTCTCAAGTTTACTACCTCTTGTTCAAGTTTAGTGCGTTCATTAGACTTGTTCAACACCATTGTATTTAGACATTCTTCAATTCTTTTCTTTTCTTCTACAAGCACTTTCAATCCGACGATCTCTTGTTTCTGCTGCTCACTCACTTCTCTATGTCTTTCCTTGAATTAATTCAATTGTTCTTTCAGTTTTTGGATACATTCATTAGCCTCATCTAGATTCTCTTTCAAGTCTTTGTTTTTTTTTTTCCTTATCAAGATCTTCAAGTGCAGTATGGAGTTCTTTATCATCCATTTGATCAACCTTCAGGATCTTCCTCAAGCGGTTAAGCTCTGCACCAAGGAACCAAAGCTCTGATACCAATTGTTAAAAGGCGCAGGACAACTGAGAGGGGGGGTAAATCAGTTGTCACCAAATTCAAACACAAAATTTCAAACACTTATTAACTTCACAACCACATTGTTCTATTATTAAGTATGAACATGAGATGCAGATAACAGAAAGCAAAATCAACATAATGAATACTAGATTTTATGTGGAAAACCCAATGAGGGAAAAACAATGGTGATGATTAACTCACAATATAAAGTAGTTTTAAAACCAAATGTATAGAAGGCTCACTACCTAAAATAGGACTCACTGTCCGAATACAAAAGCTCACTGCTTACACAAGGAGGCTCAATGCCTACAAAAAGATTACAAAAAAAATTTGGCTTCACATCCAGAATGAACTGAAGAGAGTGCACCTAGCAAGTGCTGATACAGTTCCAATGATGCTCAATAAAAAAAATTAATGCACTTCATCATTTTCGCACTTTTCGCATTCACGACTTCACAATTACTACTTCTTCACGCCTGAATCTTCAAACATGTGCAACATATATACTTGATCCATCTATAAGCATCAATGAGGTCGCCCTAATTAGATGCAATCCATGTTTATAAAAAATACCAATTGTCAGCCTCAAGAATTCACAAAAATTTCCAACAACAATTTAAAAATGCTCAGCTCGCTACATCATGTTAGCATAGACCTAAGATAGGTTGCACATATATCCGCATAACAAAAAATTGATTCACCTTATGACAATTATTCATGAGGTCGACCAGAATAATGCCAATACACCATACAAGCACTGGAGCACAAGAGATTCTGAACATACATGCTTTCAATGCTCATAAACTATTTCCCAAAACTACAAGTAGCAACTATCAACCGCAGAGGATTGTGGACCAAAATACCAGAGGGAGTAGCTTGTATACTGGTTCATATACCAGACCAAAATACTGAATCAAGCACTAACTTAGTCTGGCAGTTGCAACTCATATAAGATGGTGACATCAATGACAACATAAAACTATATAGTAGGCCATTCTTCTTCATTCTTCCAACAAACTCCCTACTGTTGAGGACATTGAATGCATTATCTATCAAATAGTGCAACTGCTCTTTTAGCTTGAGTTCAGGACCAAGATCCCCATGGAGCTGCTATTCAAAGAAGTAATTGATCTACATGAGGCGCAATAGAATTTGTGTGCCATATTGATACCATATGAGGCCAACTAGCTGGCTCTGTAGACCATGCTCTCAAAGTTCTAACTCCATTGCCCATTGAATAAAGCTCTGGTCTTCGAACCAAAAATTTTGGGTTCCCATTCCATAGGTGAAATTCCCCTGGTAGTCACCAAAAGTTGTGGATTAAAAATCCCTTGAGCTCCCTTGGGGTTGATGATATCGTTTTGATAAATCCTAGCCCGTGCCTCATATGTTTGGATTTATGCGGCCCATTTTTTAAGGGTTTTTCCCTTTTACTCCACGTGTTTGCCGTGGGCTCCTTGCAAAGGTTTCCTCCCTTGCTTCTTTATCAAGCCCCACCATGCCTCCACATGTCAGCAGTGTGGGCCTGTAAGAGCCCGCTCCCCTTTGCTTCTCTACCAAGCTCTGCTAGCGTGCCACATAGCATCATTTCGTGGGAACCTTTTGGCGGACCCCACAGTTAGCAATCAAGACAAAGACGCTTCCACATGTCTTCTTCGTGGGGATTTTCATTGCAAGGAAGGGAAGAATGAACAATGAGCCCCATCTTATCGCCACATATCCTAACCAAATCTGTGGGCGAGTGGCATGTATCTGCATGAGAATTTTGTTGCTTCCACATTGGGACCACAGTGATCATTCATAGGGGGATGCATCTAGTTCGAAGGTGACTTCCTTCTATGTTTTAGAATCTTTTTTGTTGCAACAACCTTGGGAAATAATTGTGATGGATATCATTGCTCGTGCTTGGGAATATTTTCTATTACTGGCTCTCAGGTGGTGGCAGGATTTTCTATATATACTGCTTCAACTTTCTGAAAATGAGTTCGGAGAAGACACAATTTTTTTGAAAAGACACCAGAACTTTGTATTGTTCTAGATTATTGTATTAAGACTCACAGATTGTGCCATTGTTCAACCTTTCTGTTTCTTAGCTAGTTGACAAAACATTACACTGTGTTGTTATTGTACTGAGTAGTTTATTTGCAAAACTTCTGTAATTTCAATAAAATTTTATTGATTTAGACCATGTCTTGGACTCTTCTTTTTAGTGAATGTGTATGGAATTTATTTTATGTTATTTGATGAACTTCTTAGGCTTTTCATCTATGCTCTCCATTATTTTTGAACATGTGGATTGTTGAACGAGCCATCTAAAAGGAAGATTTACCATGCCCACAACTACATCTTTGTGAATCACCTTAGGCTAGATACTTATTTTATATATCTGCTTCCTTTTCCCATTCCAAACCCCCAAATATAGAAGGAGCTAAATTCTTTAAAAAACCCAGAGGTCACTTAGTTTAGTGCAACTGGTCCCCCATTAGTTGAGTTTCCCATAAGGATGTTGCTTTACATTTTTAGGCATCAACACACATCTTTGGGTTGTGGAGTTGGAGATAGACCTATCTCCATTTATTGACAGTGCTAATCTTATTTCTTTGGTTCTATGTGCTTTGATCTTGGGTCTCGTTGTTCTTGATCGATGAGATAGATAGTTTGTAGTTGGTTGGGGTATCTGTATTGAGCAGATGTTTGAGCATGGTACAAGGTATGCATGGGGCCCTTGTCTCCTTGCACATCTATACAGAGATATGCACGAGGTAGTTCTATCTCTGATAGTGTTACATTGCTACATGTGTGGGCTTGGGAGCACGTCCCGATTCCTAGACCTGATGGTGTCATGGATCGAGATCTGGTGGATCCGTATTCTTATAGATATTCAAATTTTCTACACTACAACTGGCCTAGCCAGTTATCTTACTTGTGTTATTTTATTGATGATATTCCTGCTTTTGTTTGGAGGCCATGGTTAGGTTGTGATGCCTTGCACAATGATTAGGATTAGCTTCTATTCTACTGGTAGACTCGTTGGTTGATCGATTGTGTTGATTCTTTTCTTGAGCGCTATTTACCAGATCGTGTTCTTTGCCAGTTTGGTGATAAACACACATGATTTTTAGATGATTACCATGCTCGCTTTGGGAGGACCACTTGAAAGGTTAGGGTGTGGGGGCTCTAGGAGTTTTCTACAACTGTTGTTGCTGAGTTTCACCATGATGCCCCATTTGGATGGGGATGGCCTTTAGGACCGACAAACCTAGGTACTACACATGATTATGATTAGTGGTGGGCTTGTTGGTTCCTCTTTGTTTTACATATCCTATTGGTGGTGGGCCAAATGTTGAGAGAGCAAGTGTCACTAGCCATAGGGGTGAGAGACAGTGAGTCAGGATCGCTATTGAGTAGATGGATAGAGTGGGACATGATGCCTATCAGGATTAGTAGGACAGAGGACAACTAATCCTATGCAATAGGATTAGCCAACAACACAGGGTCCTCTCCCACATGGGGATGCAGTGGCAACAACACAAATTACTCAGTTGAAAGCTGAGTGGGATACATAGATTAGACATATATAGGTTTTTGAGGCATAGGTTGCAATGTTGACTATCGAGCGAGATGTGACCAGGCAGGAGAGAGATGGTTATAGATAGGAGAGAAATGTTGCTAGATAGGAGCTAGCCATAGAGAGGCAACTTAGACTGTCTATGGATATTTCATTGGCTTCATATATTCCTATGGCTCAACATTAGGTTAAGAGAGAGTAGCTAGTATAGAGGGTTACTTATTACCAGATGCTCTACGAGGATTTTATTCCCAGAGCTCAGTGATGACCTTGTTTCGAAGAGCCTAACACTCAAACAGGGGAAAAGTCAGGTGGTCACTCTGTTAGGCAACTTGATCAGCCTCTAGTTATGTCACAACCTTCTCCTCATCAGATCTAGGAGCAACCGAGGTCTCCACCTCGAGATGGCTAGTAGGGCTGATTTTTCTTGATCATTGTGATGTGTATTTTATCAATGAGCTTATGCAGACCTATTTTTTGTATATACATTCATTGGCCCAAAAAAGGCCTTATATAAATGTATTTTATGTATATGATTTCACACATGTGACTTGATGATGTATATTCCATTCTCAATTTTGATGATATATGAGATATACCATGTTTTTATTTGGCTTTATTATGATTTATGAGATGATTATGTATTTACGCCTATGTTTTGTACTTTTTTGATGTATGCATATGATGTGGATGGTGGATGATTTATATTTCTATGTGATGAATGATGATTTATTATGTATATGATGGATGTTGATAAATGATGGATGATGATATCTTATGTATGTGATGTATGATTATACATGATGTGTGATTTTTTATTTGTTTTATTATGATCATGATATGTACTGATGAAATTTTGGATGCAAGATTGATGCGATACTAATGATATTTTGATGCAGGATGGATTTGTTAGTTAGAAGAATTGTTGGATGATTTAGAGAGATGGATTTTAATTTAATGTTGCTAGTTATTGATGAGTTTTTATTTTTCTTGCATAGAGGCTTTGTATCTTTTAACAATCCTTTTTGATGTAGAAAATAGACATGATGCACTAGAGTATTAATAACCAAGGTGCATTTGTATCCATTACATGGACTTTGAGTCAACACAAAAAGAATATTCTTACTCATACCAGACATACGAAAACCCTGTTAGAGCATATGGCTAAGTTGTGTTAAATTTTTTTGGACCAGTTACATAGATATGTATGAAATACCTAACAGGCAATTGTTTCACGAATAGTCTCAAAACAACTTCCATACAAAAACAAAGCAAGTATTCACTATGGTAGTATTAAAAAACATTTTACAAATAGAACAAACATAAATCGACAGTTAATACCATCGTTCCTTCTCTAAATCCTTATGGACATCTTCGAGAGATCTTGGGAATGTGGTATTAAGATAAATAAAAAATATAAGACTATGAAAAGATAAAAAATGTTACAATACCACTTACCATAGTTGTTTTGATGTTTCATGATGAAATCTGTTAATGATGTCCATTGTAGGAACATTTTATTTGTTAAGAATTATCTTTAGAATTGTTGATATGATTTTCAAATAGGTATGGTAGTCTATACTTAGGCATTGTTTTAACTTGATTGTGATCTAATCGTTTCAATCTTTACTTTGGAATTTTTGATTCTGATGTTTGTTTTGTTTGTTGTTTACATTGGAAAAGGGTGAGTGTGACGATTGTTTACTATGGATGATGGGTTTATTGTGGTGAAGTGATAATGGAGGTAGGACCTTTTGATTTTATGAGTTTATCTGAGGTTGTCTTATTGTTTTTGAGAATTTTAGAAACAAATAGGGGGGCCTAAAGGGAATGACCTAGTGCCTCGGGAGATGATTAGAGATTAGGCTTTCCTACATGAAGAACATAGAGACATTGTAGTTTGACTGTATTGATTGATATGTTTTTGGAATTTTCTATATTTTATGAATGTTTTTTGGATTTTGATAAGACATTTGAATGTTCTATTTTTCTTTTGGGGGACTAACCTAGGGCTTCGAGGGATCATTAGTTATGATGGCCTTTCCTACGTTATCTACACGGAGGCTCGTAGTTTTCTTGTTTGATAAGAACATGTTTTTGACTCTTCCTAATTTTCATTTTTTTTTGGGATTTTGAATTTTTTGACCAAGTTAAACAAATTATGATGGACACCTAAGGGGTCTAACCTAAGGCCTCGTGGGCTGATTAGAGATAAGCCTTTCCTACGTTATACATGTAGAGACCACGTAGTTTGACTGGTGTTGACTCAAAGCATAACATGTTTTTGGGATTTTGATTGTTTTGACTTTGTTTATTTTCTGGGTGTTTTTGATTTTGATAGTTTTCAATCATGATGGGATTTACAAGGACCCAATCTGCTACCAATTTTGGGAAGTTTCTCCCAATTTAAGACAAGATTGCCTTCATTACAAGAGATGGATGTTGATGGTGCAACAAGGTTCAACACTTAATAAGTCATCGAGCCATGGTTGGTTGACATGTTTTATTATGGGAAAAATGGGTGGATGCTTTAGATAGTGCTGATAGATAATGATGCATTTCTTATTCAAACATAGTGCCTGTTTGCCAGTTTTTCACTACGTTACCTATCCTAGAAGTGCCAAAAAGTGGTTTTCACTTAAAGAACATTTTATTTCTCTTTACTATTTTTCTTGTTTTTTTATTTTTTTTATTTTTTAGCTTTTTTGTTGAGATACTATGATGTGTTCAAGTATAGAACCTTTTAAGATGGTTGTTGTTCAGTGTTTGACTAAAGGTTCTCCTTCAGGAGTAGCCAATTGATAAGCTCCAAAACCATAGCTTGTTGTGATGATGAAATGGCCTAACTAGTTTGGTTCAAAATTTTCCTTCCCATCCTGATTCAATTGGATCTTTTGATTCTCTTTTAGTACTAGGTTGCCCACTTGAAAGCTTCTATTTTTGATCTATTTATTGTAGCTTCATTTTAGCTGATTCTGATAAACCTATAGATGGTTTAACATGCTAAAATGCCTTTCATCTAAGAGTTCCAACTCATTCAATCTAGACACCCGATATTCCTCATTGTTGACCATGCCTTTTAGGGATACTCATAGTGAGGGGATTTCAACTTCAATAGGTAAGTTTGCTTCAGATTCATAGACTAAGGAAAAAGGTGTGCAACTTGTTGGTGTATGAATGTTGGTTCGGTAAGCCTATAGGGCTAGGTTTAGTTGCAAATTCCAATCACGGGAAACATTATTAACAATATTTTTTAGTATTTTTAGGATGTTTTTATTGGACACTTTAGCCTGACCATTTCCTTGGGGGTAGTAGGGTGTGGAGAATCAATGCTGGATAGAAAAATTTGAACAAAGCTCTTTGACATCTTAGTTTTTGACTGGGGTTTTGTTGCCTGTTATGATGGTTTTGGGAATTCCATATCGACAAATCAGATAATTCAAGATGAACTTGGATATCTGTTTCCATGTGATATATGTTAATGGAATTTTTTCTATCCACTTTACGAAGTATTCAGTTGCAGTGATAATAAATTTTTTCCCATTGGACAAATCAAGAGATATCTTACCTACCAATTATAACTCCCACTACGAGAAAGGACATTGTGAACATTGTTATAGGTCTCAGTTCCTGTGCTGGTGCATGAACAAGGTAACTATGTTGTTGGAATTGACAACATTTTCTTGAGTATTGAATGCATTCTAGTTCCATTGAGGGCCAATAATACCCTATTCTGAACAATTTTTGTACTAGATTAGGTCCACTTGCATGAGACCCACAAATACCTTCATACACTTCCTATAAAGTGGTTTACACTTCTTCCACGTTGAGACATTAAAGTAATTTTTTGTCTAGACTTTGTCTGTATAGGGTATCTCCTAAGATAGTGAATTGGGAGGCTCTATGAATAAAGGTCTTCTTTTGGCTTATTGTTAAGTTAGGAGGTATGATACCAAGTTGGATATAGTCAAATGTATCTTGGTACCATGGTGAGTTAGGACCAACAACATCATCGACCAGTTTTAATTCTAGGATATCAAATGCTAGTATGAGGAGTTTCTCTACAAGGAATTCATATTTTCAAATGTTTCGTGGGATGTTGAGGAGTGAACCTATTGTTGTCATAGCATCTGCTACTCTGTTATTGATTCAGGGAACCTACTCAAAGGTGATGATGACAAAATATTTTTTAAAACTATCCACCATTCTTTTATATGGCATTAGCTTTCCATCCTTTGTTTGATACTCATCATTTACTTTCCTGATTACCAGTTGAGAGTCTCCATAAACCTACATTTCTTCTATCCTCCATTCGATGGCCATCAGTCCTATGATTAACACTTCATATTCTGAGATGTTTTTGGTACATGGGAAAGCAATTATGTAAACCTTAGGTATACTGTCTCCCTGTGGTGTGAGAAATAAGATACTTTCTCTTGAGCGGTGTTGAGTATGGGAGCCATCAAAGTATAAGGTCCAATGGCTTGACCGATTAGTTAAAAGGATGATTTCATTTGTGAATTCTATTATTAAAGGTTGGTGATCATCCATTGGTTCTTTTTCTAGTTGTTTTACTATGATTTTTCCTTTGATGGATTTTTTTTCTATGTACTCTATGTCAAATTTTCCTGGTGCAGTATCATTACCCATTTAGCAATCCTGCGTGTTAGAGCTACTTTTTCCAATAGGTACTTTAGTGGTTCTACTTTTGAGATAAGTTTTACTTGTCTGTTCAAGATGTAGTGTCTCAACTTCAGTAGCACAAAGACGATAGAAATAAATGCTCTTTCTATGGGTGAATAATTCAATTCATAGCCCACTAGTGCTTGACTAATATAATAGATTGCTCTTTCCTTGTTATTGTCATCTAATTTTACTAAGAGAGCCCCTTATGCTACTTGTGTTGTAGATACATAGAGGATCATTGCTTTATTTGGAATTGGTAGAATTAATATTGGAGGAGTAAGCAGATACACTTTGACTTGTTGGAACGCCTGATCACATCTACCATCCCACTTGAATGTGATATCCTTGTGTAGTAGATGGGTGAACGGATGACACTTGTCTTCCAAGTGCGCAATGATTCTCTAGATGGACTGTAGTTTCCCTTGTAGACTTCTTAGCTAATTTAATGTTCTTGGAGGAGGAATTTCTAATATAGCTTTCACCTTGGTAGGATATACCTCAATGCCTCTTCTTGATACTATGTAACCTAGTAGTTTTTTAGATGTTACTCTGAATAGACACTTCTTCAGATTGAGCCTTAAGTTGTATTGTTTGAGCCTGTCAAATGTTTTTTCTAGGTTGTTCAAATAGTCTTCTTGTTTGATAGACTTTGCTAGAATGTCATCCACATAATCCTCCATAGTTGTATGTAGCATATCATGAAAGATGGTAGTCATTGCTTGCTTATAGGTTTCCCCTGCATTCTTTAGAATGAATGACATAAAATTTTAGTAGAAGGTCCCTCACACACAAGTGAATTTTGTTATATGTTGGTCCTTGGGGGATATTTTGATTTGATTGTATTTAGAGAAGCCGTCCATCAGTGATAGCATTTCATGTCTTGCAGTTAAATGTAATAACCCATTGTAAATTATTACTTAATTTATATTATTATAAATGACATTATAAATATTCAATTTAAAAAGACATAACTAAGTATCTATAGTCAATCATATCAACACATATCTAATTAAATGAGTCAAATATTTATATATTCAAATCGAATGTTAAATTACAGTATCCAAGTTTGACTTAGCTCATAGGAAACATAGTCAATACAATATAATAACTTTACATCAAGGTTACATCAAGTTGACATCATAGACTGAGATAGTCTTGTAAACATCCAAGGTTTTCCTCTTGACGCTCGCCTCCTCTGGTGGACAAGAACATGGTTGAAGCACTTTATCGCCCAACCATGAAGCTTACGCTTCCTCAGAATTCTTCCAACTTGAAGAATACTCGACTTTGCACAAAAAGTGTAGCAAGAGAACAATCTACAAGGTGGAATCTGGTGTGTGACCATACATCAACATGCATCTCTATCTACAGGTTAGAAAAGAAATGCAAGATCTATGCTAGGAATACCAGAGAGTGTTATCACAAAGTCCATACATACATAATGAATGAATTTTCTTGGCCAAGCACAAAAATATTGTTGCAACAACAAACCATAAGTTTTGGTAAAAGAAAAAAACTATACTCATTGAACTCTATTTCGACACCCATCCCAGAAGGTAAATTTCTATGATTATTTCATAACAACTATCTACCCTCTAGCAACATCAACCATGAGGTACTCTAGTCTACTTAGGTGTTGTTGTTCTATTCAAATAAAAGAATATACTTCACACACATATCTATAGAAAAGTAAATAAGTCTACTTATTTCCTCATTAAGAAAAAAATCAAATACATGATTCTAATGGAACTATTCAATACATTATTAAGTCATATCACACTCATGGCCCATGATTATATTCAACATAAATCATTATTCATTTACAAACAAATTAGATAAGTAACAAAATAAGGTATGCCACAAGTAAGTGTATGTACGTAGATGAAGGTCTATGTACATACACATATATGTGCCTACTTAAGTTATAAATTTGTGCATACATTTTGAAATAAAAACCATTAAATAAAATTGCTATCCTTCAAATAATGTTCCATTTGACATTTTTTTTGTAAGAAATTCAAGAAATAAATGAACTAGAACAAATGTATTTTAATAGTTTCTCACATACTATTGTGTCGTTTGTATCCAAAACCAAGCCAATGATAATCAAATGATGATGTTTACATATAAACTCTCACTATTTATAATAGAACGATGTTGTTCACAAGTAAACCTTCACTGTTTATAATAGAACAATGTTGTTTCAACTAAACAATTATAGAATGATGCTATTTACAAATAAACATTCACTGTTTATAACAGAACAATGCCATTTCAACTAAACAATTACAAAATGATGTTGTTTACAAATAAAAATTCAATGTTTATAACAAAACATTTATGTTTCAACTAAAAAATTACAAAATGATGTTGTTTACAAATAAACATTCACTGTTTATAACAGAACAATGTTGTTTCAACTAAACAATTATAGAACAATGTTGTTTATAACAAGCGAAACTGTTTACAGCTAAACTCATACTGCCAATAACAAAGAATACCTTTATAAAAGAGTTTACAAGTTTCTGTGCCATTAAAATTTCATTATCAAAATCAGGCTAACGATTACTTCACACATAGAACATAATGTCCATCATTCATGGATTTCAACATATAAATGATAATGATATCCTCTATGTAAAATATAAGAATTATAGAACGACATGCTTGTCGCTGTGAAACCCCAAGAAATCGTTAAGCCATGAAGAATATTTTTAGTAGTTTCCAGGGTTCTAGAAAAGAACGCATGTTTTCCTAAGGTTATCAAGGAAAAAATATGAGTGATAAGGTCTCTGGTCACTGAAAGGATCGACTATTCCTTATATGTCTGTTACGATTTTACCTTAACCATTCCAAGGCCGAATTCAAAGAATGCCCATAAATGGCATATAGATATATACAATCATATATTTTGACATGCAAGATTGAACCTATAAGAATTTTAAATTCAGCCCATCGATCCTACAGATCAAATCATGCAAGGATATATGGGACGTTCACTTTGTTTGTTCATCATTTGTAATGAACGATGTCGACTTATGCATGCTACAGTAATAAATTTATATGGCTTAAAATTTAAAGCCTAGTCTTATACTTGACCTAGCCAATATGAACATCTAATATTTTAAAGAAAAGATATAGAGTTATCTAAGGCATTCCCTATGGAACGATAAACTATTCTCTACATTGTTTTCATATAACTCAAAACTTTGCTAATCGGATACAAATTTGATATCCATAAAAAAATGTTGGAGTATTCACATGCAAGTGCTATGTTTACAACTGTTAATAACAACAACTACCTTGCCTTAGCCATGCTCGGCTAGCTAGCCGATATGGCGAAAAAGGCATAGGGATTATCCATGCAAATTTGGTTGATAGGCTATGCTACCTAAAATGTGGTCGATTCTACACATTCAACCAGGCTCAAAGCCGCATTCATTTGCAGACAGTAAACTACAAGTATTGAAGAGAAAACATTGGAAAAATCTATTATATTCTCAAATGAAATCAAGTTACCTCAGGATTGAGCTTTTTCCCTGAGCTTCCTTTGTTGTTTTTGCACATAGCCTAATCACTTGCTTTCTCTTCTTTCTGCCACTGTTGTCGTCTCCCTTGATTTTTCCTCCTTCCAAAATTGTAGAAAAGATTCTTTCTTACCTGTATGCATGATCTTTGGGGCCATTTCTCCCATAATGGCATTAATTACCACCCCCACTCATTTGAATTTTAATTACTTATTCAGAATGCGAATTGAGACCACTTTTCCCATTATCCACATTCAATTTTATTTAAATCAATAGTATATGATTTAACAAATCCGATCCATATTCGATTTTCACATGAAATATAATTATATATATAAATATTTATATATTCTTATATATATATATATGTATATATTTATATTTTTACATTTACACTCATTTGTTTATTATATATATGTGTAAATATATATATGTACATGCGTATATACATGTGTATATATATATACATTTATTTGTACATGAATGTTTATATATACATCTGTCATTATTTGAATAAGAATGGAATATTGTTTCATTTTTATAATGAAATTCTTATCCTTTTTAGTCATATCTTGGAATGCATACTATTGTTTTCTTTCAAATTCGAACACACACACACACACATACACACAAAATCAAGATAGAAAAATTTCAACATCAAATCATAGGTTTAACTTCCCACAAACCATTTGTTTTCAATTGTTGAATCAATTTGACTCAAGTAAATAAGTTCTTCTATATGCAAATTTCAAATACAAATCATCATGTCATTTGTGGTGTGTGCACCTAGATTCCATCAAGCTTATCGTTCAATTTGGCTAAATGATACTACTTCAACCGTGTTCTCATCCTTCAACTTGTCACCCTGCAATTGCACACACTTGCACTTACAAAGTTCATTAGTAATGCTCAATTCATGATAAAATATAGGACAATTTAAAAAGATCACATAGTCAACGATGGTCAACTTCTTTCAATCTTTTCAAAAGTATCAAAATTTCCATTCGAGATATTAAATTTCCTTAATAATTCAATTTATCATATTATAATAAAAAATGCAATGAAATTGGGTCATGACATCCTTCCCCTCTTGGAAGAGACATCGTCCTAATGCCTATTTAATCAAAATTTTAGCATATAAACTATTTCAACATCACATCATATTGTTCCAAGCCAAAACATCATATTATTTCAATCCAAAATTTTCAAACAAAATGATCAAAGTCTCTTTCTTAAGAAAGAAAATGTGGAAAGGAGTGTTTTATTTCTTTTGCATCCTCCCAAGTAGCACTGTCTTTAGAATACTGGTCCCATTATACCTTAAACTGAGCAATATCTATACTCCATAACTTAAAGTTGTATCTATCCAGGATTCTAATGGGCTCCACTAGCACCACTCCTAGATCCTGTACCTGTAAGAATTTCCAATCAAGCACATGAGCTACATCAGGATGATATGGGTAAAGTAAAGAAACATGAAACACATTATGAAGTCGAGCTAAAGTAGGTGGTAGAGCAAGTCTATAAGCAAGTGGGTTAATCACTTCCAAAACTTCATACAGTCTCACATATCTCGGGGCCAACTTGGAAGACTTTCCAAAGGCAATGAAAATTTTATGAGGTCTGAATCTTAAGAAATTTTTTTCCCTTGCCGCAAACTATCTAAGAGTTCTTTTCTTGTCGACATAACTTTTCTATTGGTCAGCCACCTCCTTTAGTTCGCTCTTAATGATTCTCATTTGTTCTTCCATCTCCTTAAGCATTTCAAGTCCTACTATGATCCTGTCCTCCAATTTATCCCAACTAATGGATGTGTGACACTTTCATCCATAAAGAGCTTCAAATGGTGCCATACCTAGAAATGTGTGATAAGAGTTTTAAGAAAACTCTACCAATGGTAAATATTCTTCCCACTTATAATGTTGTTCCATGCAATACATTAAGAGGTCTTCGACTACCTGAATCACCCTCATTTTCTACCCGTTAGTTTGAGGATGGTAAGCCAAGCTAAAATTAAATTTGGTTCCCAATGCGACATTTAGGGTAATCCAAAATCTTGAGGTCATCCAAGTGTCCCTATTAGAAATGATAGTCTCTGACACTCCATACAAATGGAAGATCTCTTGGAAAAATTTCTTGGCCAGGGTCAATGATCCATCCTTAAGGTTTCCTATTCTGAAGTGCACCACCTTGGTCAACTTTTCAATCACAACCAAGATAACATCATGCCGATTCTTGCTCAAAGGTAACCCCTATATGAAGTCCATACTAATCACCTACCATTTATACTTAGGTATGACATGAGGATACAATAGCCTAGTTGCTCAGCCTTGAGTCGTTGGCACTCTAAGCATCTGGCTATGTACTCCACTACATCCTTCTTGAGTTTAGGCCAAAAGTACAGAGTTTTCAATTCTATAATAATCTTGGATACTCTGGGGTTTCCTGAATAAGGTGCATTATGAACTTCTTCTAGAACCAACTTCCTCAGTTCTCCAAAGTCTGGAATATACATCTTTCTCTAGTATCTCAAAATACCATCAGGTTCAATCTCATATGCATCAAACCGATGATCTGATGGATTCTCTGCTAGGGCGCTCTTCACTCTCTCATAGTGCTCATCCCCTAGCAAATGTTGAATCACCAATTGTCTCAAATTAGACCTTGTCGAGATCATGGTTGTTATATTTCTTCGTCTACTAAGAGCATTAGCCACTATGTTCTCTTTTCCCTTTATATACTCAATTCTAAAGTCATACTCACTAATGAATTCCAACCACCTTCTCTACTGTGCATTAAGGTTTGGTTGAGTAAAAATGTATCACAATCCCAAGTGGTATTTCTTGAGTTCAAATGGATTTCCCAAGAGATAATGCCTCCACATCTGTAAGGCATGAACTATTGCAGTTAATTCTAAATCATGCAGTTCATTTTTCACCGCACACTGCTTAAGCTTCCTTGATTCATACACTACCACTTGTCCATCTTGCATTAGTACTGGTCCCAATCCCTCTCTTAAAGCATTTGTGATTACTGTAAATCTTCCATTAGGATAAAGAATGGTCAAAACTGGTGTTGTCACGAGCCTCTCCTTCAGGAGTTGTAATTCATGTTTGCATTTCTTGGTCCATTCAAACCATGTTTCCTTTCTTTGGAGTGATGTAATAAGAGACGCAATCTGGGAGAATCCTATAAGGCCCATGAAGGTATGAAATTATGACAAATTTTGAGGCACCAGAAATTCCACGATCACCTTGATCTTCTCAGGGTCTACTAAGACTCCCTCAGCTGAAATGATATGGCCTAGATAGTGCACCCTATCTTGGTAGAATGAACACTTGGATAGTTTCCCAAAGATTTCCTTTTCTCTCAGCCATTGTAGAACTATCCTTAATTTCCTATCATGCTCTTCAATGTAATTTGAATAGATTAGAATGTCATCAATGAAGAACAAAACAAAGTCATCCAAACAATCTCTAAAAACACTATTCATGAGGCTCATGTAAGCTTTAGGTGCATTAGTCAAACCAAAAGGTACCACAGTGAACTCATAATGTCCATATCGAGTTTGAAAAGAAGTCTTCAGAATATATTCTTCCTTTATTCTCAATTGATGGTACCCTGACCTGAGATCAATTTTAGAGAACACTATTGCTCCACTCATCTAGTAAAAAAACTCATCGATCCTCAGGAGTGGATATCGATTCTTGATGGTTTCCTTGTTCAACATTCGATAGTCTATACCTAGACTCAAGGTTCCATCCTTTTTCACAAAGATAATTGGTTCTCCTAAAGGAGACACACTAGGTCTTATGAGCTCTTTATTCAAAAATTCCATTAACTGGGCCTTCAACTCATAGAGTTTGATGGTGGTCATCTGATAAGGTGCTTTAGATTGAGGCTCAACTCCTAGTACAAGGTCAATAAAGAAGTCAAATTCTCTGTTTAGAGGTAAGTCCATGAGTTCATCAGGGAATACATCTTGGAACTCCTTGAGAATAAGGTAGTCATCTAGATACGGTTCCCTGCTATCAGGGTTATTGATATGCACAACATAAATTGAAAATCCCTTTCGATGAGCCTTCTTGAGCTACATAGCATAAATCTATCTAAGCTCTAAGGGTCTTTGCATTCCACAAATCTTGACTGGGTTCCCATAATCATCTAGACAATTGAATACATTATCCTCAAAGTTCACTACAACCTTATGCTCAGTTAACCAATTTATCCCCAAAATTACATCATATGAGCCTAAAGGTGCCACATACAAGTTGAATTAGGTTTGGAAGGTTGGAAACTCTAACTCATTGCATAAGAGACAGGTATCTACCCTCCACTCTGCTCAATTACCATACTAGAATTTCCATGAGTTTTCCATGTATCCAGGTCTAATAGGTATCTTGGAAATTATTCTAGGATCTATGAAACATTCAGTAGCTTCTGTAGATACCTAAAAATGACCTAGGCTTGCAAGCTTCATTTTTACCACTTTCGTCCTAGCATAATTAAGTTGTTTAATTCTGTCCTTGGTCCACATTCGACTATTGATTAAATAATTCATAATTATTTAATTAATTCATGTCATTTATTCCTCATGATTATTAAATAAATAAATTTTATTTATTTATCTAATACGTCATTAATTACCTAAGTCCCCCTTTAATTAAATAAATTTCTTAATTTTATTTAATTCCCCTTCTGTCATTTATTCCTCTTGATTATTAAATAAATAAATTTTATTTATTTAATTACGTCACTAATTAGGTCCTCTTCTCTCCAAAATTAAATAGATTCTAATTTATTTGATTTTTGTCCATTTTCTACTATAATTAAATAATTATTTTAATTATTTAATTATTCATTAAACTCTTCTCTCATCAAATTAAATAAAGTTAATTCCACCCTCTTGAATTTTGAATTAAATTATTATTTAATTTGAAATAATTCCTTTTGTCACATTCTCCTATAATTAAATAATATCTTTATTATTTAATTATTCACTGGTCACCTGGGGTAAATAAATTTTATTATTTAATTTCCCCAGCGGCCTCTTTTTCTGTGCCAGTCTTATCTTCCAAATTAATTCTTTTCTTTTGACATCTCATTTAATTTCGACCCTTGATTGAATTATCTTATAATTCAATCTCGGCCCTTCATTTCTAGTCATTGCCCTAATTTTGACCTAACCCTAATTCGTATTGCAACATTCAATCTTAACCATGGATTTTAGGGTATTTTTCATCTTCTCATCCTGGCCACACATTCGAAATTGAAATTTTTATAAAAGGGCAATTTTGTTCTTATTTATCTCTCTCTGGTCCATGTCTATTTTCTGTCAACTTAGGGTTATCATTTTAACAGTCATTTGTCATTTAGCTTATTGTGAAGTCACTTTCTTTTATGCAAATCCTTCAACACTTGCATAGGGCTTAGGCACTTGTCATAGTTGCTCATTTGAAATCTGAGGGCATCTTTATTTACTGCAAGCTAGGAGGTGTAACAAAGGTGAACCATAGAAGATGAAGACCTAGGGTAACATTGTTCCTTTTTGTTTTCATATTATTTCCTTTGTACTTTGTTATTTCATTGGGATTTTGATGTTATTGTGCTAACCCTCTAACAATAATTAGATTTTCCCTTGATTACATTGGTGAACCCGACTCCATTTTTCTGCTTTTCGTACTATTTTTTTTTTTTGTTGTTTTCTCATTATTTTATATATAGGTACGGATCGCCGCAATCGCTTTTTAAAAACATTGTGATCAAGATCCGATGCATCGCTGACGCATCTCGAGAATAGTTTGAACAGAATCGCTTCTCCGCCAGACTCAAGAATCGACACGCCCATAACGACGCATCTATTTTCCTGAGCCGCATTCAAAGACCCGAAAGCCGCATTTGTTATTCTGCGCCGCAACCGTCTGGTATAATTCTTCTTTCAGTTTTGGGGTTTTATTTTCGGATTTCGGGTTTTTTGATCTTCTGTCTTTCTGTATTATGTTTTTATTCCTGCATGATGGATAAGATTAGGATTCTGGTTAACTCTTTGTAGCGTGTTTTCTACTTGGTAGGGTTTTTCCTTCTGGCCATTTTGCGTATAGGTAATGGATCACCGTTGCCGCTGACGACCGGCCGACAGGTTTACACAACCGTTCTGACAAGCCGCAACTGATAGATACAGAGACGCATTCGATATTTAGAGCCGCATTCAAAAACCCAAACGACGCATTTGCTATCCTGCGCCTCATCTGTCTGGTAATGTTTCTGCCGCGCCGCATTTGCCTGGTAATTTTTTTCTGTCAGTTTTTGAGGTTCTAATTTTTGGATTTCGGGTTTTTCTGGTTTCTGGTTCTCGAATTTTCTATTTTTCTGTATTATGTTTTTATTCCTGCATGTTGGTTAGATTATATTTTGTTACTAATCCTCTCTTGTAGCATGTGGCGACCCCCATTCGTACGTCGAAGACCATTGTTTCAAAAAGACTACTAATTCATTGTTTGCAAATTCGCATGTCAAAGAAGGAAGAAACAAACATTGTGCTTGTTTATTTCTAGATTAGCAAAGATTTGTTTTGGTGCTTATAAAAAGAATCATGTCTTTTATGCTTGATTGTGCTTGTGGAGTGGTAGGTTAGTATGCTCTCACTTGGTGAAAACCGTGTGATCAGAAAACCAGACCCATTCTTTTCTGTTATATTACCCTTCACGATTCGGTATATCGGAGTATCCTCTCCCCTTGCGCATTCGTGCGATCCTGGGTGTAAGAGAAATGGTTAATGACTCTAGAACTTGGGCCTGTTCTGGTGGGAAAAAGTACTCACCCCAGGACGACTCAGACCGGTAGCACCCTGACACCGAGGGACTTCCAGTCGGTATAGAAAAGTGGGTTCTTGGGGAAAGCCCAAGAATCACGAGCGTGGTTCCGACGATATGGATCCGAAAGGGGACTCTCGCCGCATGGATCACGCCCCACGAACGGAATGCCCGAATTAAAAACCTTTTGTCTTAGTGTCCAACCGTTCTATTGGCCGTTGCTTGATATAGTGCAGGGTACAGTATCATGCCCGAAGATTACTCACTACTGATCCCCTTTGAGTAGAGATAATTCTTGATTACTACTAATGAAACCGAATTTGTGTGTGCTCGAATGACGTTAATGAGCCGTGGAGGGGAGCCAATGCCACCAAAATTCTAAGCTATCCGCTCTCGAGAAGGAAAGGTGTTCATCACCAATTCGGGGTATAACTGGTGGGCTATATCAAGTATACAAACCTTTGGCCTAGTGGCCTTTTTAGGATTGTGCTTATCTCATGTGTGTTTGGTTACCCCTTAAAACGCTGTGTTTGTCAAGTGCATTCTGGTTTTGTCACAGTTCAAACAAAACATTCATCAAACAGATCAAAACTTCCATCAACATAACACGAAAATCACTTTGAAACAAAACTGTCATATCTGTCGAACCGCAACTGACATCCTGCAATGCAACTGCTCTGATAAACCGCATCTGAGACTTGGAACGCCGCATCTATAGGCGTCGCGATGCATCTGTCAATCTGAAAGCCACATATGCTAAACCGAGTTGCATCTGACAGTCAAAAAGCCGCAAGTAAAAAACTGAACCGCATCTGCTAAACCGTGACGCAATTGCCAAACTGAGACGCATTTGCCTATCAAAATTTTAAAACTTCACAGTCGAAACCAGAGACCTCCAAATTGTCAACCATTCGTCAAACTCTGTTATCAAGAAAATTCTGTCAGAAACCTAATTTGAAGTTGCTCAAAGTTTTGTCTCTTAGCTTGCATTGATCACCTTAGGTTTCATACCTCACCCCATTTAAGTGTCATACATTCAACATTACGTTGTCCCTAGGCTCATATCTTGCATACTTAGGAGTAGGAAAATCTTAAGCACCCCTTGGCAAAATAATTGTTTTTGAAATTAGACCCTTTTGGACCAAGTTATCAAACATCCTTTTAGTCATTGTCCTCTTTTGTGAGATTTCTTCCAACTCAAAAGTCTAGTTAGGAAGACTCACTAGTCATCTTGTCAACTTGTCATTAACAACAAAGTCCTTTAGCAGTCCAAATTGAAAACAAAGTTCAAGCTTAGAAGTGCTTAGATAACCTCGTCTTACATTGCATCCACATTGCATACCTTATTCACAAAAATCCAAAAACAGTGGTCATTTTAGTCGTCATTTTGAACCTTAGATTTCACCTAGTGTCATACTTGCATTTAGTTGACATTCCCTTTTGAGAAATCTCATTTATGGTTGAAACCAGACTTCAAAAACAAAAAAGAAAAATGGAAAACTTTAGGCAAGACCCCAACAATCCTCCACATGACTCAAACTGGACCTTGTACGATCCATTTTCCAATCTAGACACTCAACCTCTACTGACAACACAATCCTCATCAACCAGTTCATTCGACCTCTACTTGCAAAGAGATGAAAACGGTCAACTACTTCAAGAAAACATAGAGGCATTGACACAAGACCCAGAGGTTTATCAGCTTGCTGAAACAATAGCGCGTCAAGACAGAGACAAATTCGTAGCTATGCTCTTGAGTGAAGGAGCTAAGTTACCACCAGGGTTTGACACTAACACACTACATGACCCTAACGCCAATAACGCACATAACATTGCACATAGTGGTCAATCTCCAAATACTACAAACAACACCCCTTTTGACACCACAACGACATCGCATACCACATCCAATGTCCCAAACATCTCCAATACAGTAAATGCTACATCTAGTGGGGGATCACAATCATCCACAACATCCACAACACTACCCCAATCGGATGGAACCAATCTTGGCTCCTCGACAACATGGGAAAATTATTCCAATCCTCTTTTTACCACAACAGTAAACACCACGGGGGCATCCTCAAGTCACCACAATCCCCCCTTGACAACTACATCTACTACCATGAATACAACTTCGACAAATCCATTCAGTAGTACTTCACAAAATCCTCCAAGAGGAACCACTGGACGTATCTTTATCCAAGGACAACAACAAAACGTCAACACGACAACACAGTCACATGTCATTACCTCCCAAAGCACTAACACAAATGTCCCCCTCGTTCAAAATCAGCAATTTACACAAGGTGACCAAATAACACAACCCATGACATCATCGACACACTATACCAGTCATGGTCACTACATCCCTCAAATAACGACACACATGGGTGGGGGACACATCCCCACATACTCATCCAACGTTCATACTCATCAACATGCACCTAATCACAACTTCCAATACCAACAACACACGTCATACGTACCGCAACACTCTATACCACCACAATACACCAACATTCATGCACACTAGGCAGGAACACATGGTGTACCAGGAAATCCAACACCTGAAAACATAAACAACCCTACCATAGATGAACTCAAAGCAAGAATGAGGGATATGGAGAAAACTATCCAAAATATGTACATTTCAGGCAAGAAATCAGAAATATCATACAACCTGGATGTATACCCATTTGACACAAGTCTATATATGCCTACATTCCCACCAGGATACGTGTCACCAAACTTCACAAAATATAGAGGCAAGACAAATCCCATTGAACATGTTCGCGAATTCGCAACCAACTGTATGGATATCGCCTACGAACCCACATACTTGATGAGACTTTTTTCCAAAAGTCTGGCGGGTCAAGCCCTTGAATGGTTCTCAACCCAAAAAGATATCCGGACATGGGATGAGCTTAAACAAAAGTTCATAAGAAATTACGCATACAACATTGACATAGACACCTCTATCACTAGCTTGTGCAATCTCACACAAGAAGAGTTGGGTGAGACGTTCATCCCGTTCTTTCAAAAATGGAGAAGTCTCGCTAGTCGATGTCACATTGACATCCCCAAAAGGGAAAAAGTTGACATGTTTGTCCAAACACTTCTAGGACCCCTCAAATTCGCACTGCAAATACATTGTTGCACAAAATTTACAGAATTGATCGAAAAGGGGGTCCAAATTGAGAAAGCCCTTATCACAAAGAGAGAATTGAGATATGGTTCCAAAAACACAAACACCAACCCACATGTGGACAAAAACAAATATTGGGTTAAGAATAAGCATGTCACAAATGATGGTGTCATTGATGCCAAGACTGCAAACACTGTAGGTCCTGTATTGGCCCTAAAAGGGGTTCCACAACAAAACAGACCAACAACGACATTAACACCTCCTCCCAATACTTCTTCAAATAGTCAAAATGGTCAAAACAATCAGGGCCAATATCGTCAGATGAGACAATTCCCTAGGGGTCGCACATATACTCATTTGGGTGAACCCATTGAAGAAGTCCTTAAGAAATGTATCCAACATGGGGTCATCACACTTCCAGAAATAAAACCATATGACCCAGGATAGTTCAAACCAGCATGGTGGAACGACAATGCACATTGCGAATACCATCAAGTTAAAGGGCATACAACCTCCAACTGCTGACAACTGAAAAACATAATCCAAGACCTCATTGACAATCACACCATCGAGGTAGGTGGATCGCAATTCACCTCCAACTCGGATCATACTATCCACAAGAATCCACTGCAGGATCATGATTCTCATAATGCTTCCACTTCAGGTCCACACAACCAAGCTAACTTCGCCCGGGCCAAGTACGATTATTCTAGTGGACCAATAATAAATAATGTCAGAACTGACGATGGGTACATCAATACCATCACGATCAAGAGAGCACCATAGTGTAATGCTACTACGCGAAGTGGCAAGGTCACTATAGCTGGTCCACCTCCCCCTAGACAAACCAAGATCTCTATACCGGGCCTGTCAGCCGAACAACCACAACCTGCTAAACAGCCAAAACCTGTCTCAACCCCACAACAGTGGAAACCCAAAAGTCAGTTCAACCTAATTGACCAACTAGGAAAGACTCCCGCACAAATATCTATCCTTGAGCTGCTTCGTATCTCTCCTGCACACAAAGAAATCCTAGATAAAACTCTCCTAGAGTCGTCGGTCCCGAAGGACATCGATGTCAATCAGTTTGAAACTATGGTGGGGTATCTCACCACACCGCACCATGTCACCTTCTCGGATCAGGATTACTCATCATCTAAAACCAACCACAATGACACATTACACATAGAAGTTTTTGTCCACAAGCACAAAGTTCGGCGGGTTTTAATAGATGGCGGAGCAGGCTTGAATATATGCTCTCTCAAGTTGGTTAAGGCTCTTCGATTCTCTGATGCGTGCGTAGACCCAACGAAAAGCATAGTGATCAAAGCATACGATGACGAGGAACGCTCTTCAAGGGGTGTTATCTCTCTCCCTATCAGAGTGGGACTGATCATTGTAGACACCACCTGCCAGGTCCTGGATTTGGAACTACCATATAACATTTTACTTGGTCATCCATGGATCCACACTTTAAAGGCCGTTCCGTCAACATACCACCAATGCCTCAAGTTCCCTTTTGACGGTACAGAAGTCACCATATACGGAGACCCTGACCCTTTCCAATATTGTACCAATTTAAGGGGTATCTCCGAAAACTGAGTACCTATTAACCGAGAAGCACCTGGCTCCTCATCGTCCAAGGACATCGACCCTTCCACATCCGCTCCATCCATGTCTTCTGACATATCACCACCTTCCACCAACACTCAGACTGAATCAACTGTCAAAATCCAGGACCTTGGCTGCGGAGAATTCAAACTGCACACAGCATACAACATAGCAACAATGCCTAGATCTCCCAAGGACTATGGTCGGCCATGTTTCAGAATGGAACCTCAGGAAACCTTTAAAGTTCCACCGAATACAATTTTTATCAAGTGGGGAGATATGAGTGAGGAAGACCTTGCTGACATCATAGGGTGGATCTATAAGGATACGGTCACATTACCCCCACTACTAGTTCAAGTATATGGCAAAGGTTATGACTTCATGAAGGCTAAAGGCTACGATGGTACTAGTGGCCTTGGAAAAAATAAAACTGGTCGAAGGGAACCCATAGAAGTTTTTCAAATTCCGAAGTATCTTGGTTTAGGGTTTGGATCACTCAACAATGACGATCGACGTACCTCTATACTTTCAAATACGCGAATACATGCTTCGAAAAGTGTCGAGACTACTAGGGAAACCCTAAGCGAAACAGATTCCCACGAGTGGGAATTTGGCTCCGAATGATCCCTAAGTGACTGTTGTCTTGATGATTTGTTTGTCGAACCAGGGGAACTGACCTCTAAACAACGATTTTGGAAAACCTTCAAAATTGAGCAGGCACCAAATAGTCAAAATCCTACTACCGCTTCCCATGACACACAACAACCATCCTCTAACCCCCCTCTGTCTAATCTATCCGAAATGTCAGAGGATATTGATAGCCAGGGCTCTAAAACCTTCACTCCTTATTATGACAACGAATATGACACTATTGAAGGAGAATACTGGATAGAGTCCGATGTCGAGTTGGACGATGATAACCTCATCTACAACATTACCGAATCCATCTGCATGCTGTCCGCATCCTCACCTCAGTTCACTAGCCTTGACGATGGCATCTCTTTAATTTACCCTGAACTAGTCGATTGGGACCAACAAGGACCGCCAGTTCTGGACACATTCCAAAATGATGAAGCAATCGCCGAATTCATGGGATTACGTGAAGGCATACCCAGTGGGGACCACAAATCGGGATTTTCCATTGATTTAGACTGCATGGCATACTTCGGCGAGACTGTCCAGTCCTCTAGTCGCAAAAGTAAAAATAAAGTAAAAAACAAAACGTCTCTAGGTGAAAACCGAAAGGCACCTCTTGACGATAAAATAGTAAAAACAAAGGACGTATCTGTGGGTGAAAACCTCTCTGAGGTGCCCAAAGATGGAGGACTGGACTTTCTCCCTGTGCAACAGGAGAAATCAGCCATGCTTATTGAGGACACCATAGAGGATAACATTTCAACTGCAGAGGACCCCAAGATGGTCCTATTTGCCGCATCATTGACAGATGAAGAGAAACTAGAATTTCATAAATTCTTTGCAGAACGAAAAATAAACTTTGCATGGTCCTACGCTGACATGCCAGGATTGGACCCCAAACTGGTTCTACATCATCTGCCACTAGTACCCAATGCTAAACCAGTCAAGCAGAAGTTGCGCAAAATGCACCCACAAGTTGCTCTATTGGTTAAGGCAGAGTTAAAGAAATTACTGGATGTCGGATTCATAAGGTCTATAGATTATGCTGAATGGATTTCCAACCTAGTACCGGTGACAAAGCCAAATGGACTAATTCGGGTATGTACAGATTTCCGGGACCTAAACAAAGCATGTCCAAAGGATGACTTTCCTTTGCCCAACATTGACATCATAGTCGATTTAACTGCAGGACACGAGATGCTATCC